>APFE031714382.1:5208-24272 GCA_000404065.3 Pinus taeda
CCCATTGATTGAGGAATTTATCCCTTAGTTAAAGAGATAAGGATGAGTTGTAATATTGAGTTGTAATTAGTTAGCTCAGTTAACTGAGTTAAGTCCAATTAGATTAATTCCAAAATTTTGTGGAATTAATTTTGAGTTCAGTTAGTTAATGCTTGCATACATGTAACTGTTGCTCTCTAGATAACTGAATATTCTCTCATAAATAACTCATGCATGTTAGTTCAGTCAGAGACCCAGTTGAGATCAGAGGAAGGGACAATGTACTATCAGTTGAAGGATTTTTCCTATATAGGAAACTCATCCATGCAGAAGGAATTATCTCCTTTAGGTTTGTGCAATTATTTCTGATCCAAGTGAGCAGTGTGAGGTGGGAATTCACATAAGTGGAAGCACTGGACCCCAGGAAAAATTGTGCGAGGAAATAGGAGGCTTGGAGGGCAGAGGAGAAGGTTGTGAGAGCCTTTGACTATCTATGAACAATATTGTTTGATTGTAGAGAGAGCAGGATAGCTTGTGAGCTAATTCTTTTTGTAATACTGAACATATTTCCACTTGTATGATAATACAAAGATTGGGGTTTTAGGTTGAGGCTTTCCCCGAGTTATTCTTCTGTGTTCATGTGTGATTGATTTCTCATTCTCAGTTATATGTGTTATATTTGATCTTACTCATATTCGATTAAGATTCCGCAAGTTTGTTGTAGAAGTAGATCTTGTATTTTGCTTTAGTATATTGCATAATCTGTTGATCTACAGTGGGAATTTCTATAGTTTATAATTTACAATAATCTTTGGTATTCCATATAGAATTTTTACTATTTCCCAAATTATTCTACCATAATCCTTGTTTTAAGAGGATGATAAAGAGAGAAAAAGTGGGCATACTTTTTCATTTGATCTATCACTACCATAATGACACTCTTTCATTTATATTTGGGTGAACATGTAATTAAATCCATCGAAACTTCATCCCAATGTTAACCTGCTATGACTAATGGTTGAAGGAGCCTTCTGGTCTTGATAGCCTCTGCTTTATTTTGTTGGCATACCACATGTTTCGACATAATTTTTGCACATATACTTTAAGATCTTTCACAAAACAATATTTCTTAATCCTATGGAATATATTTAACAACCCTAATTGTCTTCGTGTACAAGAAGTATGTAATTTCAATAAGACCTTCTGTTTGAGTTAAGAATTCTTACATAAGTAGAAAGAATCTTGATACCATTACAAATCTTTTTTCCATGTAAATATTTCTACTGCATCAAGATCTTCTTGTAGTTGTTGAATGAGTTTTCATATCTTCTCATCCTACTACCATTCTATTATTGTTTCTTCCACTGAATCAACTTATGGAATGGAAATAGCACATAGTAAACTATTCATGTCTCCCTCTTTCCATGAGAGTACATCTTCCACAATATTTTGTTTTCCCTTTTTGTAAATAATTTCAAAGTCACAAATATGAAACTAGATCTTGGTGTCCCTTTTTTAGCAATTTTGTCATGCTATTAATGTTTATCACTTTACTAGGCTTCCCTGGGATATTTCTAATCTCAATTTCCTTTCCTTCTAAGAAAATCTTCTGAAAAATTCTTGGAAATTAAGAACCAATATTCCCAATGACTGCAACAATTGGATCCCTAATACAACATCCACATCACCCATTTCGATTGCAATCATGAGGCTAACTAATAAATACTCCCCCATATTCAAACTAATCTTACTGCACTTCCCTTAACAATTTATGGTACGTCCATCTACAATCATCACTTGAAATTGTGGTGTTCGATATATAAAGCAATTAAGAAATTTTGCCAATATATAATTGATGAAATTATGGGTACTATCTAAATCAATCAATATTGTTACCTTTTTCTTTTTTATATATCCTTCTATATAAATGGTTTGTGGAGTACTGACGCCAACCAATACATGACAAGGGATTGTTGGAGTAGTTTTTTCTAGCTCTAGATCTTGTGAAGTTTCCACTTCTTCATCTTCTTCATCTTCACAATATATGTAGAATAATTTATTCTGACTACATTTATTCCCTTTACTATGCTTGTTTTCATATTTGAAACATAGTCCCTTTTTTCTTCTTTCATCCATTTGTTGAGGAGTCGACCTTGTTGGTTTAGGAAAGGAGATTGGTTTTCTCTATAGTTATTAGTGACCATTTTTTTGGTGGTCATTATTTTATTTTCAACTTTCCTTGCCAAAATAAAAGCATGCTCTAGATATTTAGGTTCAATGAGACGCACCTCATGTAGGGTGTTTTCCTTTGGAATTCCTATGAATACGTCTAACAACTTATCCTCTGAAATATTCTTTATTCTGAAACTCAATTTTTGGAATTGTTGAATGTGCTTTGTAACTAGAACTTTTTTTTAAGATTTACCAATTGACTAAAGAATATGATGCTCTTAAAATCCCCATAATGTGCTATCAATTCATTTCTAAAAATGGACCAAGCTATATTAGAATCTTTTTTTCTTTCACAAAGCCATTGATATAAATAATGTTGGTCTTGTTATAAAAACATGGATGCAATATTTACTTTTTGTAAGGATGCCACTTAGTATTTATCAATGTATTGCTCCATTTGAAATATCCATGTTACATGATCATTACCATAAAATTCCCTCATATCAATCTTCAGAATGTAGTATTCCTTGGTGTTGACTTGAAGCCTTGATGATGTGGATCTTGGATTGACATTCATGATTATGGCTTTGTGATTCCAAATATAAACTCTCCAATTGTGATAGTGTACTCCATATATGATATTGATTCTCAACAACATGCTTCTCCTTATGCTCAAAATTTCCTTGGATCTCCACATCCCTTATAAGAAGCCTCTCAAAGTGACAATTTTCAATCGAAATCTTGGATTTTTGTATTTATTCCTTATTTTCATTTATCTTCTTTTCTATTCCTCCCTTATTTTCATTGATTTTATTTTCCATTTCTCTCTTAAGATTTTCTTTAGAACCTGAGAAATCCACCTTTTTCAACATACTACTATCTATTTCATTAACTTTATTCTCTAATTGAGATAACCTAAATTCTAACTCTTCCATCTCTTCATGAGTCAAGCATGAACCTTTAGTAGATCTAATTAATGTAGTAACTTTCTTTGGAGGCTCGTTGAAAAATTATAATATCCCTCCTCTTTATTACAACAAAAAAGGATATGCTAATGAATAGTTAGGCCATTAGTAAGTTACGTACCTTAGTTTAAATAATATCAAAAGCGTTGAAGCTTTATTGATATATCTCTTAGAATTAAGGCCTTCTAGATCTAAAAATTTGTTCTAAAATACTTTGATATTTAGTTTAAGCAATTCCACAGGTGTGAATCTGACGTGCCAAGTGAACGTTATAGTAACTTGCTGAAAACTTGTTGACTTTTTTTTGGCCTCTTTAGATGAGAAAATTGTAGTGTGCCTCATATCCAATTATTGAAATATAATTCTAGAAATGTACATGAAGGACTACCATATGTCTTTGTTGATGGCAAAAAAAGACCAAAATAAACATTATGGAGACTACTCGTTCACAATCCCAAATCAAAGTCTTTTCTGTTTGGGATGGTTGTTCTGACTGGTTTTGATGGATCCAGTTACCTCCTCACCCTCTCTGCTGACTTATGATATATCTAATTATTCATCAGCAAGAAGAGAGATGTTGTATTTACCTTCTTGCATATCTTTTGGAAGAAAGCAATCCCTAAGTTGAAACAAGTGTTATGTCAGGCCATACTAGTGTTTGCTCATGCGTAAGGAGACTTCTAAAAATGTAGTGAATTTATTTTAAATGAAAATATACTCTAAGAAGTAAGAAACAAAAAATAAATTGTAAATCTATCTTGATTGAGAAAGATGTAGATCCAGCCTCAATCAAGAGCAAGGTAATGAAGTTTGGATCAATTTTGAATTTATAATAAAATGAAGTCAATAAGCCGAGAAAATAGTTGTAGGAATTACTACTAATTCAGGAAGCTATACATGTTCAACTATCTGATGAATAGTCATCGGAATTATATTACACATACATCTAAACTCAAATAAAATGAATTCAAAATCAATGACATTACTACATTAAGGAAAGAGTTCTCACAAAACAATCATGATTAAGACAAAAATAAACTTACCATTAATATGTTAAATAGTTAATAGTAATGACATGTATATCTATTGAAATTAGTTGTTTAACCTGATAGCAATTAGATCCATCATTAAAAAATAGCTACTGATTGATTTAAAAAGCATATATTTAAATGAATTTACAGTAGTGCAAAACATAAAACCACAAATTTATTTGCATAAAAATTTCATCAAATTTTAATTAAATGTAGGTCATCGATCAACCTTTATCTGTCACAAAAGTGTACAAAAACTGCAAATATGATCAAAGCCTTTTGAGTACAAAAGTTATAAGAAAATTCCATGATAGGATGAAATTTTCAAAGATGAAATACACCTCTTTGAATTTCCATGTATATGGTCCAAAGAGTAAGTAATTCTCTTCAAAATTATTCCCCCTACAATAGGGAAAAAAGCTCTCTTTTTGTACACAATTTCCCTAAAGTTTCAAATTAGAAACCCTTTCTCCTCCAAAATCTTATTTATAATTTACAAAAATAAATTCCATAATGGAAAGTTGTTGAAAGCAATTTAGCTCCATCATTTTTGGAGTTGAAAATCTTATCTTTTATTCTTTGTTGTTTCAATTTCATTGCTCCAATCCCTTGTGCTTAATCTCTTCAACAAACTTCTTGCCGAAAACCAATCCAATCAAAACCAATCTTAATTTAACATCAAAATTGAAATTGCAAAATTAGGAAAACAAAATCTCACACTAAAATTTAATTAAATAAATAAAATGAAATAAATTAGTGGCTCCCATTTATCTGTATCAAAAATTATTTTTCCCAGGAAGGAAGTCTTCAAACCAATTTGCAACAGCATAAAATTTTGACAAATCAAATCCCAAAAACAAAACTCAAAAAATAATTTATTGTTGCAAATTCATAGCATTCCCTTCCACTGATTTTTTAACATAAACAATGTCTATGTTTGCATGATCTAATGCATCCATATTATTCTCCATAAGTTTATCTTTCAAACTGACCATCTTAAGTATCAATTGACTTAGTAAAACTCAAGATAAAAACTTCCAAAATATTGCTACCAAAACTAACAGCGTGCTAACCTCCATCCCACCATCCCTATTGGTGTCTTTATGGTCTCGAAAACTTCACCTAAACTTGTTTGAAATAATGACTTTCTTTAACAATAATCCTAATTTCCTATAATAAAAAAATTATATCTTGATTTAAATAAATATTCTACAAGAGCTTATAAATATATTTTTTCATTTTTTATATGGGCTCCATGCTCTTTAATTCTTATTTAAACAAATCTCTTACATCTCCAATGTAACATATGTTCTACAAAAGCATATAAATATAAGTTTTCATTTAATATTAACTTTTTATTCTTCTTACTTAAAATACTCCCTTATTTCCAATATAACATTTAAAAATGTTAGCAACGATAAACATTTCAGGTTATAACATGAAGAATTTCAGAAAAATAAATGAAAATTAATTATTATTTTATTTAATTTAACATTTTTCATTTATAGATATTAATTTATTATTTTAAAATGTTAATTTATTATTTTATTCACAATAAATTTTTTTACAAAATAATAATTTTTTAAATAAAAATAAGTAATAAATTAAATAATAATAAAATTCCTATAATTCTAATTTTCAAAATTTTATTTAAAATTTTAATTTTTTATCCACATTTTTATGGAGAAAAAACCAGAAGGTTCATAAATTGACTAACTTTCCATATATTCCCCCAAAAAAAATTAACAATTTTCACATTTCTTCACAAATTTATCCCAAATTTCATAGGATAATATAACAGAACATTTTAAAATAATTATCATGAGTTTAAATGATGAAAAGGACTTACAATAAAGTAAGGAGAAATCTCGGAGAAATCCCCGGGGAATCAGTTTAGCAAATGAAAAGAAAAAGATATACAGCTTGCGGGGCGACCAGTCCCTTGGTCAAAAAAAAAAGGTATGGTCATTCAAAGATTGAAAATGGCTCGTGATTAGAATTGTCTCTGTGAGAATACTACCTTTATAACAGTGATTTGACCATCTTGGTTAATTTTTTATAAATTATTTAAATTCATAATATTTTTTTAGCGTTTAAAGTTGTGGAAATTCAAGTTATATTTAAAGAAAATCTGATAAAGATTTTTGTAAATTTAAGTTATAGTTGTTAAACTTTAAAATTTTAGTTGTTTTAGAAGTTTTTAATTGTGCTGAATCTATTCCATCATCAAAAACATAATTCAAACACTGCTTTCATAAAAAAAATTGAATTTTTTTGTCCAGATTCCAACCACTTTTAATTGTCCACAGAATTCCTCCCTCTCCACCTGATTAGATGACTCCATATTTTTTTGTCATAGAAATTGATAATGACATTGATTTTGCAGGTCAGCGTCATACCAAACCAACAAAACCATGTTGCTACGTCGGTAAATATTTTCTGAAATATATTCTTTTAAGCAATTCGTTTTTTCAATTGCTTTGTTTTCTTACTATCAGGGCCCACTGACGTACTATTGACTACGTGCCTTATGTATGACAAATTTGTGAAATAAAGTCGCAATCACGCCCCACTGACGTACTACTGACTACGTGCCTTATGTATAACCAATCTGGAAAATAAAGTCGCAATCATATATTATTGTGAGATCAACTCACAATAATATTATTATTATTTTTAGTCAAATAAACAATAAACTCACAATAATATTATTAATAATTTTAGTAACGCAAACCTTCAATCAATTTTCAGTGGGTCACGCTAATTGGAATGCGCCTCCTTTACTTACATTCTGGACATAGCCATGGATATGGATGATGCACCCAGGGTGCGGATTCTGTTCACATATATTATATTATTAGTGCTTGCGTAACCGGGAATCTAGCAATTTGTTGCATGTTGATTGCATTTAGGAATATAATTTTTTCTACAATGTCTAATGTAAGGAATATAATTTTTTTGTTTCCCTGTAATTTTAAGACTTTTTTTTGGTGGGATAAGAAGAGTGAAGTCTTAGTGTAGAATTAGTTTTTTTTATACATGTGTTTTTATTGAAAATTTTTAATTTTATCAGATTCAGTAGTTTTAATATTTTTGAATATCCAATGTTTTAAGTTAAATTATATTTTTTAATTTTCTAACATCAACTAACATCATTCACATAACTTTTTATTCTCCATCTTCTTTAGAGTACATTATTTAAGATTAATCGACATCCACCCCAAAAGTATTCTAGGTTTGATGATTACATGGCTAGATTAGCAAGACAACATGACTATTGTTGGAAGAGCTATACTAATCCTATTTGAAGTGTAACTCATTCAAACAACTTTCTATTAAAAAACTGTATTGATTGAACAAATTCGTGTGTATCTTTATTCTTTATGTATGTTATGATCCTATCGCTTTAAAAATGACAAACTAATAATTACAGTTGGGAAACTTCATTTTACAAATAATATAATGATCAAGACAATATTTGATGATCCTATGACTAGGTTTCCTTAGTATATAAATATAGCAGAAAAGTGATACAATTATAATAAAATGGGACCATGAGGGTTTTTAGCCTACATAACAATAAAACATTAGAAATGTAATCACTCAATATCTTGGGCTTAATAAAGGGTTCTTGGGTTAACATGACACTTATATTAGGTTTAACAGGCCCCTCCCCTTCAAAGAAGTGTTGTCTTCAACACTTGACTATCTGAGTGTTTCTTCATGAAACACTCATCTTCCCACTTTGCTTCTTCTACTAGTAGGTTCTTCCATTTGATGAGGTACTCAGCGATTGCTTGGTTTCTCAACTACTTAGTCCCTATTTCCAAAATCATTTTTGCTTCTAATATTATTTTATCTTCTTCATTAATCTCTAGTAGAAGAGTTTAAAACGAGATCTTATCACCGATAACCTTGTTTATGCAAGAAGCATGGAAGACTGACTATACATGTGAACATCCATGAAACTCCAATTTGTAGGCCACATTTTGAATCCTCTGTAACACCTTATAGGGGTTGTAATACCTTGGAGCTAATTTATTTTCCTTATTTTGTTACTTGAGGGACATCATCTATTTATATGGTTTTAGTCTCACGTATACGCTATTCCCCACTTCAAATTCCATTTCATGTTGATTTTATTTTTTTTTCATCATATTTTGTGTTATAGCCAAGTTGTCCTCCAATAGCTTGAGAACCTCTTGTTGGTGTTGGATGTGGTCCCATAATGCTTCAACTTTTATAGCCCCTTTCAAGGGTGATGTGATGGATGGAGGATGATATCCATAAAGTGTTATAAATGGTGACATTTTTTATGAAGTATGGAAGGCTATGTTGCACCACCATTCTATGAAGGGAAATCATTTGACCCATTTTGTCTATTTAGCAAATGCAAAGAAGCATAGATATCCTTCTAAACATTTATTCAGAATCACAATTTTCTTATCAGATTGAGGATGTTAAGACGAGTTGTGAGCCAATTGAGTACCAAACACAAGAAAATAATTTAGTACAAAAATTTCAAGTAAAACATGGATCTTTATCACTTACATTAATCTTTGTTATTCCCTATAGATTTTTGACTATTTCCCAAATGATTCTACCATAATCCTTGCTTTAAGAGGATGAGAAAGGGACGAAAAGTGGGGATAATTTTGCATTTGATCTACCACTACCATAATGCCACTCTTTCCTTTATATTTGGATGAACCTATAATAAATCCATGGAAAACGCATTCCCAATGCTGACTTGTTATCACTAATCGTTAAAGGAGCCCTAGGGTCTTGAATAGTCTCTCCTTTATTTTGTTGCATACCTCACATTTCAACATAATGTTTTCACATCTACTTTAAGATCTTTCACAAAAAAAATATTTCTTAATCCTATGGTAGTGTCTTTAAGAACCCTAAATGTCTTCCTATAGGAGAGGTGTGGAATTCCAATAGGACCTTCTATTTGAGTTGAGAATTCTTACATAAGTAGAAATAATCTTAATAGCATAACAAATCTTTTTTCCATGTAAATTATTCTACTTCATCAAGGTCTTCGTGTAGTTGTTGAATGATTTTGCATATATTCTCATCCTACTACCATTTTATCATTGTTTCTTCCACTCAATCAGATTATGGAATGGAAATAGCACATAGTAAACCATTCATGTCTTCCTCTTTCCTTTAGAGTGCATTTTCCACACTATTTTGTTTTCGTTTTTCATAAATAATTTCAAAGTCATAACTATGCAACTAGACCTTAATGTCCCTTTTTTTAGAAAGTTTATCATGCTATTAAAGTTTATCACTTTACTGGGCTTCCCTTAGATATTTCTAATCTCCATTTCCTTTCCTTTTAAGAAAATATCCTGAAAAAATCTTGGAAATTAAGAACCATTATTCCCAATGACTGCAACCATTGGATCCCTAATACAACATCCACACCATCCATTTATATTGCAATCATGAGAATAACCAATAAATACTCCCCCATATTCAAACTAATCTTATTGCACATCCATTATTAATTTATGGTACATCCATCTACAGTCATCACTTGAAATTGAATCAATCAATATTGTTACCCTTCTATTTTTTATATATCCTTCTATATAAAGGGTTTGTGGATTACCGATGCCACGCAATGCATGACAACAGATTGTTGGAGTAATTTCTTCTAGCTCTAGATCTTGTGAAGTTTCTGCTTCTCAATCTTCCTCATCTTCACAATATATGTAGAATAATTTCTTCTCACTCTATTTATTCCGTTTACTATGCATGTTTTCATAGTTGAAACATAGTCCCTTTTCTCTTCTTTCATCCATTTGTTGAGGAGTTGACCTTGTTGGTTTAGGAAAATGAGCCTCATTTTCTCTATAGTTATTAGTAAGCATTTTTCTGGTGGCCATATTTTTACTTTCAACTTTCCTTGCTAAAATAATAGCATGCTCTAGAGATTTAGGTTCAATGAAACGTACCTCATGTTGGATGTTTTCCTTTAGAGTTCCCATGAATAGGTCTAACAAGTTATCCTATGAAATATTTTTCACTCTTAAACTCATTTTTTGGAATTATTGAATGTTCTCTATAACTAGACCTTTTTAACATAGTTATCAATCAAACTGAAACTATTACCTCAAAACGGGTACTCTAGACCAGAAACCCCAAAACAACATGAAAAAAAACCCAAAAATGAAAATCGTATATGCAAGAACAATGTTTTTTTAAGGTTAAATTTTCAACATTTTTTTAAACACTTTCTTGCAAAAAAAAAAAAAAACACTTTCTTGCAAAATGGATGAAAACAACACCTATGTGTTCATACTGGAACAACAACAAAAAAAATTGGGTTAAAATTTTGACACTTTTTAGCAATGGAATTAAGGATAAAATATCACAACTTTGAAAACTGTAAAATTCAAACAATTCTTGGACATGATGTTAAAGATAAAATATCATGTCTCCAATATTGATAATACCAACAATTTTCATACATGTTGTTAAAGATAAAAATATCTTGACTCTACAAAACCCTAAAATTGTAATTGTTTTCAACAGTAGCATTAAAGATAAAATATCATAACTCAGAAAAACCTTAAGATTTTGACAAATTTTCAACCATGGAATTTCGATAAAAAACCATAGGCATCTGTTAATCTCTTTGTGCTTGCATCCACGTGGTTATTTTTATGATTATGGTTGCATCGTTCATGTGTTTAAAATCATCAATATCAATAATAAATGGTATAAGCACGGACATCTATTGAACATTTTCCAGAAATAAAGCTACAACTTGAACATATATGATCTAGTGAAGAGGGCATGTTACAACCTTCCCGAAATTGAGGTCGAAGCTTGAACATACATGTTGAAAAGGCTTGCACTACATCACTACCAGTATCATTTATGCTTCCAACAATTATGTGAATTTAGGCCACCCATCAATGCGACGACATGAATTTTGTATGCCTTTAGCAATTATGTTTATTTATGCTAAAACCCTGGAATCTGACTAGCCTGTAAATTAGTTTCTCTCCTACGAGCTACTGAACAGGATCTACCAGCTATGGGTATATAACATGTATGTTTTAATTTCATTTAATCAAAGTATGAATATGACAATTTTAATATGAATATGATAATTTTCCTCGATTCCGTATCATATTATCAACATATTCCTTTTCCATTAGCTAAGCCTAATCCTAATCCTTATGCCATTTTTTTTTTAGCATTATTTCTTACCAATTTTGCCCAATTTTTTTGTGTATTTTTTTGTGGTATTTTGTAGCTTTTACGTTCTTAGTATTATTATTTTTAGAGTTTTTCATTCATTGATTTTATTTAAAAAAGAAAAAAAGAAAATTTATAGTATAAAAAAATTGAATTCCTTATCCAATTTTAAGGTCACGACCAAGTCAGACACCACATTGGTGTATGAGACCCTTGTTTTGGGACTGATACTTCTAAGCCTATAAAGGCATAAATACTCTACCCCCTCTGGTTTTGAACATGTGACCTATTAGGAGGAAACACATGCTCTTAACCATTAGGCCCACTCAAGCTGTATAATTAAATTAAAAAAACGAAAAGTAGAATTAGAAAAATTCATTTATTTTGTAAAATGGTAGAACTTTTTACTAATTATTTTACGTTTTAACGGTTTTTTTTGGTAAAAAAACTTTGATTTTCAATTGATTTTGAATTTTTAAAAAGAATTATTAAAGTTTTGGAAAAAAAAAAATATTGAATTGAATAATTTGAAAATACAAAAAAAAAAAAAATAGTTTTGAATTTTTATTATTAAATGATACTTTGAAAGAAAAAAAAACCCTAAAAATTTAACTTTTTTAAATGGAATGATTATTTTTTATGTGGTTTTAAATTCAATTATCAAATAATATAAATTATATTAAAAATAAAAAAAATAAATAGTTTGTAGTTTCAAATATAATAATATTTACCCTCATTTTACAATGAATATTATTACCTTATAATACTTTTATTACAATATTATGGCCATTATCATGTTTATTCAATACTCGTGCACAAAACCAATAACCGATTTCAAATCAAAATATTTATATTAATTTTATGAAGAAACTCTTTATTTGTTTAATTTCATATACATACATACATATATATATAATTATAATATATATATATATATATAATATAATATATATATAATTTTAAAGAGACACGTACTAATCAACAACATTTGTTTAAATCAAATTATATTTTTAATACATAAATGAATTTAGATTTATTCAAAACCTTTAAACACTTGAATCTACAAGTTGTCTAGCTCATAGATTCCTGAGAAATTTAAGACAAAATCAATAGCAAAAAAAATACCCTTTAATTTAACTTTTGCAGTTATTACTCTACATGTCATGTGTAGAAGTAGTATATATAAGTTCCCTAGATTGTTTGTTCTTGAATAATTAGGCACCTATCAGGTATAGATGTATGTACTTAGTAAATGTAGTTTGGTTGATGATGCTACGTAGTTTTCTCAAAAAATATAAACTATAGTATCAAGGCTTAAGCTTGTATTAAGTAATTAAGATGTGGATTCAATAATATGTACTATAGTATTAAGATTTAGCTATGCATTAAGTAATCAATGTGAAAGGGTAGTAATGTCTTTAATTTTTTATGTTGATTAATGAAATAGGTAAATAAGAAATTGGTGAATTTGGATTTTGGTATCTAGGTGGTTGTTCATTTCACTTGTAGCTAAATATTCAACCCTACTCCATGAACAACTAGTCTAAATATTATATACCAATTTTTTTCTATCATCATTTATCAATCATCCATCTTAGAATTTCATAGAATTGGGAACTCTCAACTGAACACGAAATTCCACTCATGGTAGATCATCCATCTCACTATTATTATAGCCTTTAACATTATGTGTTTTAATGTAATCATAGAGAAACAAGGTAAACAATATCATTAGAGCGAGAGCTATAAATAAGATCTTTCGAGTGACCAAGCTTGAGCCAACATATTGTTCATGTTATACCCATGGAAATATTAGATTCCAAAATAGGTATAAATGATGTTAGTTAATTGCTTGGCTTCAATATTATGTATTTCTACAAAAGGGAAAAAAACAAAAGAGAAAAAAACATTGGAAAATAACCTTGGAGATATAATAGACTGGAAGATAATCTTTGAAATATACCTATTCTCTATACAAAATCCCTTATTGTAAAATACTAAACATGAAAGAAGTAAAAGCTTTAGAGTTTACATTAATCAAAATATCCATATTATTTAAAATTCCCATATTCTTCACCCGCTCCTTCTAGTTAACAAGCTTTACCCTAGTTTTTCTTACCATGGTAAGATCCACCACCTCAAGGTCACTAGCAGCGGAATTGGCAAAAGAATGAATATAGTCTCTTACTCCCTTTAGCTAATCACATGAAGTGTTCATATTGTATTTCAAATCCTCATACATCTTTTACGTAATCTTACCATTAAATTCACTTAAAATCTTTTAGAAGGGTTTTCTCACCACATTCCCTAGTATATTTAACCTTTCCTAATGAGACCTATTGCAGAGGACTTTGTAAAACCTTATGGATCTATGAAAATTTGAAGATAAATCTCATTGGAAAAAGGATGAATATGCTCTCCTACGCCATTTAGCTAGTCACATGAAGTTTTCGTATTGTATTTCAAATCCTCATACATATTTTTCTTAATATTACAATTAAATTCGCTTAAAATCTCTTAGAAAGGTTTTCTCACCACATTCCCTAATATATTTATCCTTTCTTTGTGAGACTTATTGAAGAGGATTTTGGAAAATCTGATGGATCTTTGAAAAATCGAAAATATAACCCATTTCCTAAGTTATGTGAGTTTGAAAAAACCTTTGGAACTTTTAGAAATTGGAAGATAAATTTGTGTTTTAAATTTTTTTCGCTGTTGTAACAAATGAGTTGATATATTTAAAGATATATTTAAGATATATTAGTATAAAGTAAATAGTTGAAATAAAAGAATTAAACTAGACTAAATAAAACAAAATGTTATAAGACAATAGAGGGGATTAAAGAGTTAAGAAGGAAATAGAAAGATAGACCTAACCAAAATAATATTAGAACAAAGAAAAGAATAAGAAAAAAATGGAAAAGAGGAGAAGATAAAAGAAAGAAAAGTGAGGAAGAAAAGAATAAGAAGAGAAAGGGATGAGAGGCATCAGGGGGTTAAGGAGGAAGAGGAAAACATAAAGAAACACACAAGGATATGAGAAAGGAATACAAGGGGCAAAGGAGAGGGAAAGAAGCAAGAGAAAGAAGGATAGAAAAAGGGAAAGAAAAAGAAACACATCAAGAAGGCATCATATAGAGATGAGATATTAAACCTAATTATCAAGAGAATTGTGATGTGTGAATAAGTAGATCTAGTTCCTACTAACGTCTATCCTACCGTCCTTATTGACATAATAACTTGTAAACTTCATGGGTGCTTTATGGTCTCCAAGACTTCATGTAAACTTGTTTGAAATAATATCTTTCTTTAACAATGATCTTGATTTCTTCTTTAAAAAAATGATGTGTAGTCTTGGATGAATGTTCTGCAGAGATTATGAACTTATGAGTGTATCCTTTCATTTTTTATATCAGTTCCGTATTCTTTATTCTTCAATTCTTATTTAAATAAATTTCTTACATCTACAATATAACACAAGAACATATGAATATAACTTTTCCTTCATATCAACTTCACGTTCTCCGTACTTCAAATACTCCCTCATGTCTGGAATATAACATTTCCAAATGAACAAATAAACTTGTACACTCGTTTGAGCTTGTGGTGGTCCATTTGATCTCATCTTATATTGAAAAATCATGAGGGTTGTTTGAGCTTGAGGCGGTCCATTCTATCAATAACGGATCTCATCTTATATTGAAAAATAATGAGGGTCGAATGGGAGTAGAATACGTAGGATCTCATCTTGTATTGAAAAATTATGAGGTTTGAAACGGAGTAGAATACGTTTCTTTCCCAGGGCTTTAGAGATTTTTATAGATGATACATATTTTAAATTTGTTTAAAATAGATATTACATTTAAGATACGTCTCTGTGTAAAATTACATTTTGAGGTGATCATGTTTAGAAATCACAATTTTGGTAATATATATGTAGTGTTTTTTTATGTAAATTTTTTGCTTAATTTATAATTTTTTATTTTTATTTTTAATTAAAAAAATGGGTATAATCAAAACGCAAAGAAATCATTTTTTTATTGGATAATATTCTAATATAATAATGTTAAAACCATTTTCACGTTATAACATTCAATTTTAATTTGGGAAATTTAATCTTAATATTATATAAGATTTTTTATAATTAATAAATTGTAAAAAAAATATTATTTATTTTATTTTGGGAATTTTAATTTAGGATTTTCATTTATAGATTTAATTTATAATTTTTAAAAGTTTTATTTGTATTTTATTTCATAATTAATTTTTTTATAAAATTATAATTGTTTTTAAATAAAAAGAGATACAATAAGTAAAATATATTGAAAACAAATTTGATTATATACATTAAGATGTTACACCAGAACAGTTAAATCCGTTTCGATGGTTCTCGTGCTTTTGGGAGCTTTGGAATGATATGGGATCATCCCCTTTTGGGCAGGAGTTGCAATGGGAGTTGGGGATCGTTCTAGAAGCCTTGACGCCTAAAATTTGTAGAGTTCCCATGTTCCCACATAAATTTGGCTCAAAAAATTTTCCAATTCCCAAACCTGCGCAAAAAAACTACATTTCCTGCCAAACTCACTCACAATCCTTCATAAATGTTGTTCCTCGGCCTCCCTTTCACTCCATCACTGTAGTTGTTAACTTGTTTGTTGTTGGAGAAAGCAGCTGTTTGCTGGTATTCGTTTGCAAATAGTGGCAGAAGGACCTGTTTTGCTATCTAGTATAACCTCTACCCTAGCATGCCAATTTACTATTTAGTTTTACTATTAATGTTGTGACAAACTGCATTTTGATTTTGAGCATTGTTGTTACCATCTCTATTTTTTTTCTTTAAATAATTTTTTTTTTCGTGCAACACTTCTTGTTTTGCTCTCAATGCTTCTTTCTCTAATTCTTTCATTGCTAGAATCAGACTGCAAGTGTACCTAGAAGCAGAAAGCCTCCTTTCTTCCATCTCATATAATAGTGTTTGTGTCGTACACCGATCAAAACCCTTAATCCAATATACCCTAATCAATTTTGAATAAGATCCCTTATTAAACCACCAACCACTTTTCCTAAGATCAAAGAAAAAATAGTAATGAGTGTTCTCAAGGTTACCCAATCTAAAAAATCCATTAGTCAATCAAAGAAATAGTAATGAGTGTTGTCAAGGTTACCCAATCTAAAAAATCCATCAATCAATATTTGGTAGGAGATAAAATGAACTTTTAATATTTTATATTAGCATTCTAGGCATTTGAAAAGACATCGCAAACCTTTTACATTTTTCCTGCCTTGGTGTAGTTGCTCATGATTACATTATATTATAAATTATTTGAAGGTTGAGTATTTCTTATTTTCAAATATCATGCCCCATGTAGTTGCTATGGATTCGAATGCTTTGGGGTTATGTTTACAACGATAAACGCAACCAAGATTACCAACAATTAAGCCTTCTATGGTCCTTCCTCTTCCATCTGCCTTGGTTGTTGTGTTAATGGTTGCCTAGATCAATTGTAAATCACTTTCATCTTCCGTTCGCCTTGGTCATCATGTTAATGGTTACCCAGATCAGTTGTAAATCACATTGCAACAAAGTATCTTTTCAGGTATCTTCAAGAAATAAAGTTCAACATGTTGAACGTTGATAGATTTATGCATGAACAAGACGCTCCGGTGGTATAGTTATTTTATTATTTATTTTTTTTTGGGTCATTTTAGTGCTTTAATTTTATAATTTATTTTATTTTATGACCAATCATTGGAGTAAATTATGGTGTTTATTTTGATCTTGATTTTTAATTTCAAGTCATCAAGCATCTTAGGAATGACCAAGGTCATTGCAAGTATTTGTATTCGGGCATTATATAATTTTTTTTCGTTGTGATTGAGTTGTATTTTCATTTTTCCATTTTGCTATATTTCATGAGATTAATTGTATGATAGTATTGAGTAATATTATGGGTTTATTTTGATTTTGAGGTTATTTGAATATTAAAATTTATAGAGGCTATATATATAGATATATAAAAGATGAGTTACTATATTATTTACAAAATTAATAATAAAGAGATTAGAATAAATTTGTATATTTATTTTATGGAAAATTGATGGAAAAAATTATGATTAGGATCTTATGGAAATTGATTGAATTGGGATTGGGACTAACAAATTTTACGATTATTTTTAATGTTTTATAAATACATGGGAAAATATGATGTAATAATGGATTTTTGTATACAAGTACATGTTATTTTTTTATTTTTTATTTTTTATTTTTTATTGTACATTTTGTTTATAATTTGTTTTCTTTGTCTCTTATATAAATCGGGGAAATCATGGAGAGTGGTAGTTCAATACCAAGTGGATATGAAAATTATTCTCTTCCCCCAATTCCAAGTCGTCAAGTCCAACAAAGCAAAAACCCCAAGAAACCCTTGTTGAAGCTTGTGAATAAAAGTACGAAAAACAAGAAAAATAATAGTGGTGGTTGTGAAGAATGGATTGGCACATATGTAACCATGTGTTTATAAGAAGCCACACTAGGGTGTGGTATCATCTTCTATCCCTATTTGGTGATGGGGTAAAGGGTTTTACATGTACTATTGAGAAAAGGACAAAGTTGACAAAACTTCATATGGCTTCCCTAGGATCCAATGCAATGAACTTGGACAATGATTGTAATTTTAAAGTACCCAGGTCTTCTTCCGATGATATGGAAGATTTGGTTAATCAAAATCCATAAACGAATTTGAGTGTGTGTGGGGGGGTCTACTTCTAGGAGGAGTAAGAGGCATGCTAGTTTTTCTTAGGAACAAATTTCTAAAATCTACAATGTATTACATAGGGATGAGGCTGATGATGCTATTGCTGTTTTTTTAAAGGCAAATGAAATTTCATTTAGTGCTACTCGTTCTACACATTACAAAGAAATGGTGAGAAAAATCGTAGCTCCTAGGCTAGGATATGCACCTCGAAATAACAAAAAAATAAAGACATCATTTTTAGATAAGGGGGTGACAAGAATGCATGGGCTTACGGACCCTCTTAAACAATATTGGATTTATTCAGGATGTTCAATAATTATGGATGGTTGGACATACATTCAACAAAGGCCATTGTTGAATATTATTGTTACATCTCTAGATGGGCCCTATTTTTTAAGAGTACTTGATAGTAGTGGGAAATTAAGGATGCTACCTTCATGCTTGAAGTATTGAAAGAAGCAATTGATGAGCTTGGTCCTTCAAATGTAGTACATGTAACCACAGATGCAACCCCTATTTCCAAAGTAATAGGTTTGATGGTTCAAAGTCAATATAGGCATATCTATTGGACTCCTTGTTATGTACATGCCTTGAATAATGTCCTCAAAGACATTGACAAAATACTTGGATTGCAAAACTAATTTTAATAGATGCAAGAGGTGAAAAAATGTACATTTGCAACCACCATGCCTCTTTAGCAATCTATAGGATGTATTCAAGGAAGAGGTTTTTGGAACATGCAGAAATAAGATATGATACATACTTCATTCTTCTTCAACATATGGTTGAGGTGCATGCATCCTTACAAACTACTATTGTTTCCTAAGTGTCATGCAGAAAGAGTTATGTTTGCGGACAAACCTAACCTCCCTAGGAGTCTAAGACTCTCTAGTGACAAACAAACCAAACAAGAGCAATCCTTCTCTAAATACACATTATTC
>APFE031714385.1:0-25230 GCA_000404065.3 Pinus taeda
TAATAATTATTATTACTAGCTCTCTGCAAGAGGCAATGACAACATCAACCGTAGTCGTTGCAGAACAGGGCCACAGTGCCTCACTTCAAGTTGAGTCCTGGGCGCCCATCTCCTCCCCTGAAGCCCGTCTCGCCATCAGATCTGGTGTGAATCATGTTGATCCATACTGCTGGCTCCTGTGCAACAAACCCTCACTGATGGTTAAGGCTGGATATGAACTGGGCACCACACATAACTTGTCTGACTTTGAGGAAGATCTCTTATTTGTCATCGCAAGGCAGACTGTTGATGTCCCTAAGAGCAGTGATTATTTGCGGAGAAACCCCAGGACATGGGATCTATTTGCAGCTGTAGGATCCCTGATACTAATAGAACTCAAGCAAACCCCTTAGATTCGAGGATCCCTACAGCTCATTAATAGGGATATCTTAATGGCAACGCATGGCCCTCAGGGGACTTGGAAGGCCTACCCCTCTCTGAAACATGAAATTTCTTTCAGATCTGGAAGGGGGCCGTCAAAAACAGGCAGCCTAACAGTATATCAGGCCAAGCGTTGGCCAGACTCGGACAATCGCCAATGTACCACTATAAGCAATTGGCTTGACGGATCTTCAAAAAACACCCTCTTTATGATGGACTGGGCACAACAAAAGAAGGTTGGGGATTTTTGCCTCGAAGATCTTTCTATAGAACCAACTACAATGGGCCCCATGGCTCCCCTTCTGAGCCAAAGAGAGCCAGCTAGCGAGCCTGAATAGGAGATAATAAGACACAGAAAGATTCCCATTTTCCAGGTTGCCTTTGGGCAGACAGAAAAGGCCGATCCAGCAAATCGAGGGTAGGACAGGGTCGATCCATCATGTATGAAGGCAGATCTGATGCAAATATTTATTAGATCAATAGAAGGAAGACATTGCTGCATATAGATCAGAAAAGGGATGAGCATACAAGAGTTAAAAAAGGAGATCCAGATCAAACTGGGAACCCCAACAACATACCAAAATCTAATATTTATAGGACTCAGCTTGCAAGACCATCACTCACTTCAGGACTATGGAGTCATTAAAAATTCAACTATCATTCTCAACTTGAGACTGCGAGGCAGATGCAAGGGAGCCAGTTCAAAAACTTCAGGCTCATTTGGCGATGAAGTTAAAGGAAAGGAACCATTGCAAAACAAACCAACACCCACATCAGAGCTATCAGGACCCTACATCGTGGAACAAAAGCCGGAATCACCAACGCTTACAGTATCTCTCCCGAAGGTAACTGATCTATACACAGATTTAGCCCGCAATGCTGTTATATGCAGACTTAATGGTTTTTGGCCAAAATCAAATTCACTTCATCAATGGATCTTCTCATCATGGTCACCTAACTATGATATATATCTATGCCCTAAGGGGTTTTTCATAGTTATATTTAGCATAGAACAGGAACGAGACAACATCATCAATCAGGGGCCTTGGTTTTGGGGCAATGTAGGCCTCTTCATCACCCCTTGGTTCCCAGACTTTGATGCCAATACCATTATAGTTACAACAATGCCAGTTTGGGTAAGGATGCATAACCTCCCACTACATTTTTGGCATCAAAAATTTTTAATAGCCATTGGGAACTCGTTGGGAAATTTCCTCAAATTAGATGAAGACAGAGCTATTCGGGGAATTTTCACATATGCCATAATATGTGTAAAAGTGGACTTGAGTCAAGGACTACTAGATCACATCACATTGAATTTTAATAATTCGTTGTGGAGAGAACCGCTTGACTATGAGAACACAACTTTTAGATGTCGTGGATGCTCGCAAACAGGGCACCTACAATATGCCTGTCCACTAGCTAGAAAGGAGCCTAAAGGGAATAAGAAACAACAGAAAAAACCCAAAGGTTGGCAGCATACCAAATTGCTAGAAGAGGAAGAATTGAAGACAAAACCTACAAACATGCAAACGAGATAGGAAAACACACAGGAAGAGATCACCTGGGGGCCTAACTTGGGGAAAAATAATTTGAAATAGCAACAATAATTACAACTGGAAATAAGTGGCACAAAATGAACACATGGTTCCGAAGGATCAAAATCTGACAAAGAACAACCAATGAATACAATGGAAAACTAGCTTGCCATTATTGTTCCCACTCCCAACACTAGAGGTTGGCAAAGAGTGGAGAAGAAGAAGGGCAGGAAAGTATAGGCCAGCTGGATCAATTCTTCTTTTCTTGTTTTTTTGTATTCTTTTGTTTTCTGATTTTCTGGAACAACTCATATGCATATGCTTTAAGCATCTACAAAATGTAATTTTCTTCATATGAATAAAATTATGCTTTTTTATGGGAAATATATTATAATATATATATATATATATATATATATATATATATATATTTTATATTATATATTATATTTTATAGTAATATCAAGGAATAATAAAAATTATTATAATTTATTAGTAAATTATTATATTATATAAAAATTATAATTATCATAAAATATAATATTAAAACAACAATTAATAAATATTAATAATTTATAATTATAATAATCAATATTGAATTATTATTATTTAAATTATTAAAATTAACAATAAACAATATTAAATTAAAATTAAATGTTAAATTAGAAAACAAACGTTGTTTTAATGTGGGAAGATGCAATAATAACTCTCAAAAGTTCCGACCAATTTTACACAACCGCGATATATAGTAATACACATACCATGGTTTAGATAACTTGGTTATAAAAATTATGTGGTGGTCCAAATTACAATCATTCCCATGCAAGTTGGCATTAATAAGTTATGTTTTAACTTCATATAATATAAATTTTCACCAATCTAATGTAAGGAGGTTGTGTATCAAAGTTATTAAACCATAACGCTATGGTTGAACTCCCAATGTTTTTGACCATTTATGTGCTTAGGGTTTCTGATGAATGGCGAAGAATTTTGGGAGGCTTAGTGAGTAACTACCTCACTTAACCCTGTGCCTCATTGGAGCTCATTCTGTCATTCACTCACAGTCAACAATGGCTATACAACAAGCCAAGATTCCACTTAGTGGCTAAAGTTTCTAATCCCCAAGCATGTTATGAACCCTTCTTCCACTACAGAACCTACCATACCAGAGAAGAGACTCATTTATTGTTACATTTTGGGTTTCAACTAACCAATTCTAGTGTATATCTCTCTAACTTGTAATTGTGTGTTATTTCCACCATGACAGGTCTCATTTCTCATGAAGGATGGTATTATGATCCTCCACTAAGACCGCAAGAGCTACCATCCTATGTCAAGTTTTGTAGAAGATCCAATCTACTCTCAGATGTTCTTTTCATCTTACACAATTTCACAAGCGGTTACTTTGTCTGCTTAGGTCATTATTTTTCTTGGTTCTCACTCTATCATTTTGAAGCATCTAATGTGTATTATGGGGTTGTAACCAGTGTGCCAGGTAGCCAAAGGAACAAATGCAAATAAGACCCCTTTGCATATAGAGATCTTCGTTTCATTTTATAATGACTCCTAGTTGTGTATTTTATAGGTAGGGTTATTTCTTAGTGGTCTCTCGCAATGGTTTTCTATTCATGATTATGAATATCTCATGTTCTCCATTAACATTCTCTGCTCCTTTATTCTCTTTGTTCCCAGCAACAAGGGTACAAAGCTTTTGTCTAGGTTCCTTAGGGTCTCATTGCTTAGGGTTTTGGCAGTCATGATGGCCATGATTGTTGCAATGGAATGATTGCAAATAGTTTGATTCTCCTAAACCAGGGGTTTTCAATGCCCCTATACCACTTTTTGTTTTAGTCGTTACATTTTGATGCAAGGCCATGGCCAGGACTCCAAAGTCTTGGAGAAAACTTGATATAAATCATTTTGTAAGGATTAGCTTACTATTTCTTATTAAGTGAAATTCATGTTCTTACAACATAGTTACAAATATGGTACTTTCATGTTGTTACAACAATGTATGATTTCTTTTACTAGTGATGGGTAAACAATTTTCTGTTCTTATTGTTGTTGTACCTTTATGGTTATTAACAATGTTACTCAAGTAGAATATTTCAACTTTCTCTTTTAATGCGAAGTGAAGCATAATTTATGGTTATATTTAAAGTTTTATTTTTGTGAAATTCCAACTCTCTCAAGTTTCTTTTCTTGACAAGTTTACACATAACTAAACTTGGTAAAGGAACCAACAAACTACCCTGGTTATTTTATTCGATTGTTTTTTCACAAAAAATTATGTTTACACGTTCTTTCTTGTGAGGGTTTCTTCTCAAATTGACCTCAATTTACTTTTTATTTTTATTTTTTTTCATGTATAGCAAAATGGTACTAGTCCTAGGTTATTGTTCCTTACAACTTTTCCTAGGAACTAACCCATGCTTCACACACGACTAACATTAATTTTGCCCCATTTATTTTTCATTATTTTTGTTTAGAAATTGTGATCCTTACACCATATTCATGATAATTGTTGGTCTTTGAAACAATTTAAATTATTTAAACCATTAACTATTTTTGCATCTATGGTTTGATTAGCAGTCTAATTATTTATGGTTTGTTAATAGGGGCCAAAGTTTTAATTTTCTTTGCAATGATTTTTCTGGAAACTAGAAAAATAAATCGAAGCTCTATTTTTGTTTTTTCGATTTAAGAAAAAGATATCTCTCCTTTTTTTTCATCTATATCTTCTCTATGAGTAATGAAATTATAGTTTTTCTTGCTTAAAACAAATGAATGCATATCGGGTTTGTAGGTTTTTTCTTCACTACAACCAATATAGTTTCAAGTGTTGAGATTTTCGGTTTTAACAAATTGGGCAAAATCTCATGTATGTGACAAAAATAGGATTTGTTGCTATATTAGCTCTATTTTGTTGGGAAAGATTTAATGCATCCTATATTTGTTGTGAGAGAATTTATGAGTCAGTTTTATTCTCTTAGCTATAAAAATATTCCCGTACAGGATATTTGGGATGAGGTAGAGAGTGTGTGAGGAAATAAATTATTGTCATCTCCTATTTTAATAATAAGATTTCCGATGCCTCTGTTTGGTGGACGTAGCCCAGATTGGTTGGGTGAACCACGTTAAATCACTGTGTCATTTTGTGTATGATTTTATACTGTATTTGTCTTTTGATTTCCGCTGCGCATTGTTTGCTCTAACAATTGGTATCAGAGCATGTTCAGGAGCGAGTGCGTGTGTGCGACAGAGCTGCAGGTGGATTTTTTTCGAGATTTGGTGATTGGCGCAGTTTCGGGCGAAACAATCGCGCCAATAATATACAGTGAATGGATTGGCACGGTTAATTGTTGATCAGGTGCACCAATTGGCATGAATCCAAGCTTATTAGTCGCGCCAGGGCGCCAATATCCAGATTGGCGTAGATCCGACGGGAATAGTCGCGCCAATTTCGGTACTTAGAGCGATTTTTCTTCTAGCGCAGTTTGTCTGCTATTTAGGAATCATGTACATGGGTAATGATGTCACATGTAATATTGTGGGAATTGGGAGTATTCAGCTGCAAACGTTTGATGGGACAACTAAGATTTTAACTGATGTAAGACATGTACCAAAATTAAGGAAAAATCTAATTTCACTAGGAGCACTTGACCCAAATGGATATAAAACTGTAATTCAAGGTGGAGTAATGAAAATTTACAAAGGTATTTTACTAGTAATGAAAGCTAAGAAGGTAGGAAATCTATTTCAGTTAGAAGGAAGAACAAGGTTAGATCATGTGTCTACGGTGTTTGAAAATGACAATAGTTCTATTCGCTTATGGCATCAAAGGTTGGGCCATATGAGCGAAAGAGGATTAAAAATTTTGGTTGATCGTAAGTTACTTCCTAATCTAAAGTCTGGAAAGTTAGATTTCTGTAAACATTGTCTGTTTGGGAAACAAAGTAAGAAAAAGTTTAAAACATGCAAACATACTAGTAAAGGAATCCTTGATTATATCCATTCAGATGTTTGGGGTCTAGCCCCTACAACCTCATATGGTGGTTCATCATATTTTGTATCGTTTATTGATGATTTTTCTAGGAAAGTGTGGGTCTACATGTTGAAAAGGAAATCTGAAGTTTTTACGGTTTTCAAACAGTTTAGAGCATTGGTAGAAAACATCACAGGTAGAACTCTAAAATGTTCAAGAACTGACAATGGTGGTGAGTTTACTTCCAAGGAGTTTGACAATTATTGCAAGGATGCTGGGATCGAGAGACATAAGACCACTGTTTATACTCAGCAAAATGGAGTTGCTAAACGCATGAATAGGACTCTTTTAGAGAGAGCAAGGAGTATGTTGAGTAACGTGGGTTTGCAGAAGGAATTGTGGACAGAAGTGGTGGCTATGGCTTGTTATGTGATAAATTGATCACCATCAACGACGATAGGAAGAAAGATTCCTCAAGAGGTATGGAAAGGTCACCCTTGTGATTATTCTAAACTCAGAGTGTTTGGTTGTGATGCTTATGCTATAGTGCCTAAACATCAGTGAACTAAATTAGATCCAAAGTCAAAAAGGTATATCTTTGTTGGATATGGTGATGGAACAAAGGGATATAGATTGTGGGATCCTACTACCCGCAAAATCATCATCAACAGAGATGTAAAGTTTAATGAATCCTCTCCTGTATAGGTAGATGTAGATAATAAATTGAAACAGGATGATGTATTTGACTTTTAGCACATTCAGTTTGAAACCATTTCTGATGATAGTCTAAATGAACATAGTTCAGATGCAAGTCATGAACAGGTTTCAGAATCAGATCATGAACAAAGTTCAGATGTAGATCATGAACAGGTCTTAGATGCTGATCATGAAGAAGTTCCTACAGATGGTAGTCAGCCAATTGTGGAAGCACCAGAAACATCCTTAAGGAGGTCTACAAGATTGAAATGCCATCCTAAAAGGTATGATGATTATGTTACTTCAGTTGCATTTACCGCTAATGACGATGAACCTTTGTGCTATCAGGAAGCGGTAGAAGGTTCAAAAAGTGAAAAGTGGAAAGTAGCCATGAAGGACGAAATGATGGCCTTAGGTAAGAATGGCACATGGGATCTGGTTGAACTTCCAAAAGACAGGAAAACTGTGGGTTGTAAATGGGTTTTCAAGTTGAAACGGGGTGTGAATGATACAGAGGACAGGTACAAAGCGAAGCTGGTCGCAAAAGGGTTTTCTTAGAAAGCAGGGATTGACTTTCATGAGATTTTTTCACCAGTTGTTAAAATAGTTTCAATTAGAATTGTGTTAGCATTAGTCACTTTGCTTAATTTAGAATTGCAGCAACTAGATGATAAGACTGCATTTTTACATGGAGATTTAGATGAGGAAATTTATATGGAACAACCAGAAGGGTTTGTTCATCATCGCAATAAGAAATTTGTCTGCAGGCTCAAGAAATCATTGTATGGTCTAAAGCAGTCGCCTCAGCAATGGTACAAGAAGTTTGATTCTTTCATGTTGAGTCAAAAATATGTAAGAAGTGAATATGATCATTGTGTTTACTTTAAGCAATTAAGTAATGGCATATTCATTATCTTAGTGTTGTATGTTGACGATATGATTTTAGCAAGCAAAAGCATAGAAGAGATCAATAGGTTAAAGGCTCAGATGGCAAGGACATTTGATATGAAGGATCTCGGAGCAGCAAGACAGATTTTGGGCATGGAGATTTTCAGAGAAAGGAGCAATGGTAAGCTGTGGCTATCACAACAGAAGTATATTGAGAAAATACTCTTAAGGTTTGGTATGAACAATGTGAAGCCTGTGTCAGTCCCTTTAGCTTCCCATTTTAAGCTTTCTTCTAGTTTATGTCCTAATACAGATGAAGAAAAGGAATATATGTCTCAAATTTTGTATGCCAATGTAATAGGTTGTTTGATGTATGCAATGGTTTGTACTCGACTAGATATTTCACATGCAGTTGGGGTTGTCAGCAGGTATATGGCAAATCCAGGTAAAGAACACTGGTCAGCAGTGAAATGGGTGCTTCGGTATTTGAGAGGCACAAGTGATTATTGTATTACTTATAATAAGAGTAGTGAATTTGTTTGCAGATATGTTGATTCCAATTTTGCAGGTGATTTGGAGAAGAGAAGGTCAACATCAAGGTATGTCTTTACTCTTGCAGGTGGAGCTATTAGCTGGATGTCAAAGCTACAGAACATTGTTGCTTTATCCACTACTGAAGCAAAATACATAGCTGCTTCTCATGCTTGTAAAGAAGCGATTTGGTTGAAAGGTTTGTTTGGTGAATTTGTTAGGTTGCAGGACAACATCAAGTTATTTTGTGATAGTCAAAGTGCAATACATTTGGCTAAGAATCCGGCCTATCATAGTAAATCAAAGCATATACCAATCAAGTACCATTTTGTAAGACAGGTTATCACTGAAAGGGAAGTCTCTCTTGAAAAGGTGGATACAAAGGAGAACTGTGCAGACATGTTCACGAAATCAGTTTTGTTAGAGAAGCTACGTTGGTGTTTGGCTTCTCTTAGCTTGCAGAAAAGATAAAATAATAAAGAAACATGGTATCAAGCTAATTGTTGTCAAGGTGGAGATTGTTGAGATTTTCGGTTTTAACAAATTGGGCAAAATCTCATGTATGTGACAACAATAGGATTTGTTGCTATATTAGCTCTATTTTGTTGGGAAAGAGTTAATGCATCCTATATTTGTTGTGAGAGGATTTATGAGTCAGTTAGATTCTCTTAGCTATAAAATATATGCATGTACAGATATTAGGATGAGGTAGAGAGTGTGAGGAAATAAATTATTTGTAATCTCCTGATTAATAATAAGATTGATGATGCCTCTGTTTGGTGGACGTAGCCCAGATTGGTTGGGTGAACCACATTAAATCACTGTGTCATTTGTGTATGATTTTTTATACTGTATTTGTCTTTTATTTCCGCTGTGCATTGTTTTGCTCTAACAGTGTCATTTGAAGAAACACAATTTCCCATCTTTGCAATTTTGATATATTTATGAAAAATGCTTAGTTATCATGAGAACGAGTAATGGTGACTTTTGAAAATAGAAAATTATATACATAAAAGAGTAGAGTCTTCACCAATATTGGATAAACCATGAATTGAGCTGGCTCCCAAATCAACGTGTTTAACATCAAATCCAAAAGAGAATATGCACTAAACCTTTGGATTTTTATATCATTTGGCAACAAACTTGAGGTAGGGCGCGCTGATAAGTCCCCTTTGTGCTCTGACATAGTAAGTACATTGGGAAAAGGACAGATTAGTGACAACATCGAGACTCAACTACAGTAGAAATCGATTATTGACATAGTCGGGCTTGAGGAGAAGTCGGGTGCATAGAACATGTTGAAAGGAAAGTAGTGTCGACTTCTAGTTGGTCTGACCTTCCAACATCACGTTGTGAGCCCAACAGTTAGTTAGAGGTGAGGAAGTGGGTGCGTGGACTAGCGATAAGTGAGGAACCTGACCCAACTAGTCAAGGGTCGAGCCATTGGACGCACGTTTTTGTCCATGTGTACATAACTCTAAAACGTCGAATAACAAATGCTAGGTGCCAAATTACTAAACCATGTGTATTTTTCTCCTGTTATGTGAATATCACTATGGATCTAGTAAGGTCCACAAGCGTTAGTATTTTGAAATTCCCTTTTCCTTTGCCAAGGTTAGGTAAGTGTGTTAGCAATGGTATTTTCATGGGGTCTAGGATGGCCTTTTATGGCCGATGACCCGATGCCACACTCACTCAAGCTGAGGGTGAGGCAAAAATCCCCAAGGTTTTTGTTGTAGGAACTAGTTTTAACAGAATGGCCATTCTCAACATGTATTTTGCTCTCAATGCCTTGTCAGCTTCTATGGTACGGCGTTTCTTTTTTTCTTCACTTGCATTTACTTTCAAATGGATGGTTGGATGTATGGATGGATTCAACATCATAGCTTCCATTTTTTGTAGGTAGAAAAACTCCATAAGTTATATCAAGCATGGGAATATCATCCAAACATATGTCTCGTTGTCACCTAAGTAACATAGATTGATGTTATGCTCCCCTAATATACCACTTTGGGTCCTTTTTCTTTCTTTCTTTTGTCTCCTGCTCCAAGTGAAGGATGTTGGAATTGATGGGTACATTTGTTGAAGGGCGTGGGAGAAGGGCATTCAGTGTTGGGGGACACATTAGGAGGATATATAAACTAGCCAATGAAGGTAATTAAATCCATGCCATTTACCTTTGCAAAGAATAAGGAACGGATTTTATTGTTTCACACTCTTGAATAAGGAACTAAGGTTCTTTAATTATTATGAAATTTAATGGGCATAAACCAAGAGCTTTCCAATACGAAAATGAGTTGGATTTCCAATACGAACATGAGTTGTTGTAAAGGTAATCAAAGAAGTTTAAAGGTATCACTCAACTGATTGAACCGAAGCACGACTCTGTCAGGTCGGCAGTTGAGAGATGTGGACATTATTCCTCCAGCTCACACACTCTTTACGGGGCTACGGTCATGCAATTAATCATTGATGCTACATCAACATGAGTATACAATAAGAGATATGAGCCCATAGCCAATGAAATCCATGATAAATAAAACAAAATATTTAAAAAAAGTAATTTGAATTGTTTTCCTGATATTTATTTTAGGGATAGGCTTTAATTTTTAGTCAACTCAAGAACTCATGCTCAGTTATCGCAATATTGAATGTGTAATATCGTGCTAGCGGTAGGGATAATAATGTATGATATTTTTTTTGGGTTATAGAATGTAAGAATACTTAATTTATAAAAATTATATATTGTATTTTATTTATTTATGCATGTAATTGTGCTTAATCATTTTGTCCACTTAAAGTGTCCCTAAATACTTATAATATGTTGGTTTAAGCATTCAAAGTTAATTGAAGGATTTATCCTTAAAAAATGCATTATCCATCTTGGCATATATGAAGTATTTGAAATCGTGAATTATATATAATGTTTATCATGGTTTTAAATAGTCTTTACAAATCATTTTATGCGTTTATTGATTTTAGGTAGGTTGGATATGTCAGGATGGTGTTTCTAGGGGTGGATAATTTTGAAGAGTATTATCCAATCTTCATTGCTACTATTATTGGTATGTGCAAATTACTTGAAACTATGTTGTTTATGAGTGAAATAGTGAAATAGATTATAAAGAATGCTTGGTCATCACGGTTTTTATAGTTTGTACAAATCATTTCATAGTTCCATCCATTTTTTGCAAGAGTATGTGCTAATAATGATGTTTTGAGTGGTTCAATAATGTTTATGTTATGAACATTGCACCTTAAAAATGATAAAAAAACCAATAATTATAGTTTTCTTTGAGGGGGAAACCTCCTTTTACAATGAATACAATATATAAGACGAATTTGATGATCTTAAGAGTATGTCTCCTTAGTGTGTGTGAATATATATATATATATATAAATATATATATATATATATTATATATATAGATATATATATATATCAGAGAAAAATGTGTAATTATATAAAGTGGTATAATGAGAGGCTCTAGCCTACATAAGCTATAACAATAGAAATGTAATCATTCAGTATATAGGGATTAATAAGGGGTTTTAGTGTTAACATGAAACTTATATAGGGATTAAAATGCTCCTCCCCTTGAAATAAGTGGTGTCCTCAACACGAAGAATCCGTGGGTGTTTCTGCATGAACAACTCATCTTCCCATGTCACCTCTTCCACTAGTAGGTTCTTCCATTTGATGAGAAATTTAGTGATTTCACAATTTATTCATCCTTGTTTCAAATATATTTTTTTGTCCTAGTACTATGATTTTTCCTTCTTCATTAATATATGGTAAATTTAAATAGTTTGGACAAGGATTGTGTCATTGGTTACCTTCTTTAAGCAAGGAAAATGGAATACTATATATACATGTGAAGACTAAGGCAACTCCAATTTGTAAGTCATACTTTCAATCCTCTACAACACCTTATAAAGGACATAATACCTTAGTGCTAATTCTTTATCCTTATGCTTTCACTTGAGGTACATCTATTTATATGATTTTCATCTCACAAATACCCAATCCCCCACTTAAAATTCCATTTCACTCAAATGTTGACTTGCTTGTTGTTTCATCTTGTTTTGTGATATAACCAAATTTTCCTCTAATAGTTTGAGAACATATTGACGGTGTTGGAATTCCACTAACATGGGGGGTCTCCCCGGTGTAAAGTCCCAACTAGACCTCACATTTGGGATAGGAGCCCCATCTAGGAATTTGGCCTGGACACCATTATATTGATCTTAAATATTTTCCTTGGTTGTAATTATCAACACAAGAGACTATGCACATAACTTTGTGATAAGCGAGTTAACTTTATGAAACACCAATTGCAATACATACAAATCACTTTCATGGACAGGAAAAGAGAGAGTGAGCATTTAGAAGGAAAGTAATAGTATTGTCCTAATAAAGACACACATGATCATAGAAATAATTGTTAATTAACCTATGAAATATTTCGCGAAGTAACAACGATCAAGAAAGCAAGTAATAATGCATGTTCAACAAGATATATACCAAATCCAATGAAGTACTTCATTTTATTTAGTATGTATGAACACAAACATATATTATAAACATTAAAAGGATAGTCTCACAATATCCACATTACATGCATAAAAGTGCGTCAGCTCTAGGAGGTTCAAGATATTATGTGAAAGTTCTATGTACACAATTACAATGACGAAACACTAGCCCCAATAGTAGAACATTAAGCCACCACTTGTTCCTCCAAAGAATAATATTTTCTCCTATGCCAAGCTAGAGAAGCCAAGGTGAAAGTCCTTTTTTTTAGTTATGGGGGTTTATTTATAACAAATGAGGTGACCATTCACCTCCCATGTGACTCTTGACCTCTCTCATGACTCTTGAGCTCCTAGATGACTCTTAGACTTCCTAGTGACTCTTCACATCCCATGTGTGACCCTTGGGCTTCCACACATTTTTATATTTTCTTATTTTCAAAATTACATAATTACATTCCACCAATAATTAGGCAAAATACATGGAGCAAAATAATTCTCTTGTATTCACACTTTGAGAGGCTACAATTTGGCGATTATGACATGAAACTTCATTATGATGTATCGATGCCAAGTTCTTCTCTTTGTTGCTATGTCTCCAACTCTTCATGATTGATATGAGATTTGCTTCATCTTCACCCTCCAAAGGGTCTAGATGAGTATCAGAACCTTCTAAGCCAACATGAATTTCCATCTGCCTATCATAGTCCAAGGTTCCTTTACTACTAAATGATGGCACCTTTCTGTCTTATGTCCACAAGTGCCCTTTTGAAACTCCTTCTTAATGACCTCGTTGAACATTATCTGCCATGATAAGATGATAGTATCTTCAATTGAAACTCATTCATGGAAAGATAATATCAATCCCAAAATCACCTACTATACCTTGGTTTTCTCATGTAAATTGCCAAATAAGATGGGATAGTGTGCAATGATTTAAGAGAACACTCTAGCTATTGCGCATGTTGCTACTACAAGGGTCAAGGGATGACCCTACTATCCACTGGGATTGTGCAATGTGTAATGAGGGGAAGGTTCATTAATTCTTTGTGCATAGGGAAAGTCCTGGAGACAAAGGTCGCAGGCTTGCTCACTAAGGATGTGCAATGCACAATGATAAAGAAGGATTCTCTTAGTATTGCATAGGTTTCATTGCAGGGAGCTAAAGGATACATCACTATCAACTAGGAGTTCTTAATGCACACCACACGACACGGTTGATCAAGGCTTTGTGTAGTGGGCAAGCCTAGGAAGCAACAGCTGAGTGACTATGCTCTACGGATGCACAATGCACAATGTGAAGGGAGTTGTCCTCAAGATGGGCGTAGTGGGAAAGTCACAGGGGATTCACTAGGGGAGCAATAACAAACCACGTGGCTTCATATTGGGGGATATTTAATGAGGAAAAAATGGCATAATATATTGGGGGATATATAGGGGTAAAGGGTTTTTATATTGGTAGGTATAAAAAATGGAGCTCAAAGTTAATGAAAAAATATAAAGGGGTATAAAAAATGTTAATGAAAAAATGGATACCTACAATATCTAGTGGGATTAGGGGGTTTTTTAATTGGGAAGGTGTATTGGGTATGTATTGGTAGGGGGTTAAATAATGTGAATTTTAGGGGTATTTTCTAATATGTAGTCAAATTAAGGGTATTGTTTAATATTCCATGAACGCACGTGATATGTTAGAGGTTCATTGAATGAGGCCCCCATGGGGAAAGTGTAAGAAGCAAGAGGTTCATAATCAAGGCTTGCAACTACACAATGCCCCCATCACTTCAATGAAGGTTAAAGGCTTTCATAGCTTACGCATGATGTTAGGACAAGGATGAACTCAAAAAATAACTAAGTGTGAGATTATCAGGATGAGAGAGAGAGAGAAAGAGAATACAAATAGGTTTCAAACATGATCACACACACACATACACAATCAAACACATGACAAGAATATGCACGATACCCAACACTATCATGTATACATTGAATCAACAACAAAACGATAGTTATCTCCAAGTGTGACAGTTAAGATTCAAGTCTTTACAACGCAAGTGTCAACTGCAATGAGAAAGTGTGTTATACCATGGGAGCGTGTCCAATGCATGTTCTTGTGATAGATAGGATCAAATAATGTGAGAAAGTGTGGTGTGCGCTAGAGCGGTTTGTAGAATGTGTAGCAAGGTGTTCTTAACAAGATATGTGAAAGCAAGCGAAGGTGACATGTACAAGAGTAAAAGCACCACATGCGAAGACAAAAGAAAGAAAAAGTGATAGATGTGAAGGCAAAAGCAACAATTGAGAAACTCACTTGGATGATGGCACACTTGAACCATGAGTTATAGAATGTTCCTTCTACTCCAAAAGTGCACATACATCAAAAGAAAAAGATGAATGTGAGATGTGCTCTAGGTTGGACTCTTTATGCAGGGAAAGAATACATGCAATTATGGTTGGAGTTTGAGAGTGCACTCAGTGCATGTCAAGAAACTAGGAGTGAAGAGTGAGTTGACTACCATTACAAGGTGTGATAGTACTAACTTGAAGAAGTGTGCTCTCACTATCAATAAGGAGTGTGCAATAACTGTTAACAAGGATTGTGCAATCACCGTCTACAGAGGATTCCCTTATAATGTCACTAGGAACTGCACTATCACTGTCGAAGGGAACTGCATAATCACTGTTGGCAGGGACTACGCAATTATTGTTGGCAAGGATTGTGTTATCACTGTTGGCAAGGACTATGCAATCATTTCCACTATGAAGTGTGCTTAGCCTATCTTGGAAAGTATGCTCGTGAAGACATCAAGAGTTGGGCATGTGAAAGCAAGTACTTCGACACTTAGGATTTCTAAAGGAATACTTGAACACTTAGACAACATGATCCATCATGACATTAATAGCTTGAAACAAATATGACAATATTGTAAAGAGGCTCCAAAATTTCAAGGTAGGAAAAATTTTGGAGGGGGTTGTAGTAGTTACAACACTTGGCAATTCACTGGAAGAACTCTAGCTTCTCTATTTATGTCTATCTTTATGCATAGGGTCTAGCTTTTGAGAATTATTGTCTCATTCTATAGATCATTGTATCTTCCTTACTTAGCTTGATTATAGATGTAGTCTCTCTTGTTCTTCTTGTTGACTTAACACACTCATATAACTAGTCAAACTTCAGAAGTTTCAATCAGGGGATATGAGTATGTAAATTGTCAGCTTAACATGTTCAGAGGTTTAGTATCATCTCTATTATTTCTCCACTAATAGTGAGCCTATTCAGTACCCCGACAGAGTCACTTCAAGGAATCACAAGCATTGCTTCACTGCCAGCATACATGTTCAGTAACCTGGCGAATTTGCTTTCTTCACCTCTTTGCGCAAGAATCCTTTCTCTTCTTTCACCTTTTATTTATTTTATTACTTTATGCTCATTGGAATTTTATTAGTGTTTATTTCTCTAAGGGTGGAAGAGGGATCTCGACTTATTTTATGAGAAAGAGGAGTTGTTCCTTGTTTTGCATAGACTCTTATATATACACCTCTGAAATTAGTTTGTTTACTTAATTTTTCTCCTTTCCCTTCTCTACCTGACCGAGTTGACACATTAGAAACCAATCCATACAAGTACGATCCCAAGGGACAAAGGTCCTATAATGGATGTGGGCATCATATATCTGTTGAGTCTTTCCATTTGGAATGAGTCGTATTTTTCATTAGAGCATCACAGACTCCAAACAAAGAAGGATACCAAAAGTAAGCAAAGTGTTGTTAGTTGTCACAGTTCCCTCGTTTAAAACTTTCACCACATTGCACAAGAGTCGAATGGGGCCGCTTTCATGCACAGTCTTATTAAAACAAAACATGAACAAAGAGACGAAAGAAAAATGACATGACATAAATAAAAAAAATAAGAAAACAAAGTCGTACGTAAATACTAGTAAAGGGGATGCGGGGAACAAAACTCAAATGGGAATGGGAATGTAAGAAAGGTGTTGTAATGGCATGTAAAAGTAACTAGAAATACAAATAATAAAAAGAACATAACTATACCTAAACCGTAATATATCTAAAGTAGAAGGTCATGATCAAGTGAAATCAAATTTCCAATGCAGTTGTTAGTGTCTGTCAATCCTACCAACCACCAATGATCAAATGTACTCTTTCAAAGTTTTGATAAGGTCCTAAGTCAAATTTTTATAGTTTCAATAGTTTTTCAAATAAAAATTTTGTCACTGGTTAGTATGTCTAGGTATGTTACTGCTCCCTACGTCTCATGGTCAAGTTGCCATTTTGGTCGTGTCATCACTCATTATGATGAGTCATCAATAAAATGTCTTGATCACCATCTCAATCATCATCTCATGGTCAGTCATGTTTCAAGTTCCAAATCATCAATTTCATACTCCATTAGATGTCATCATTAGGTCAAATCATCAAAAAGGTCATAAAAATATTCATGACATCACTTGGTCATCATTATGGGAGCAGTAATCAAGGGAAAAAAATGTTCAAAGAGATTTCATCTTGTTTCAACATCCTCATTCATACTCCATATACCTTCTTCAACCCTCCATCATAAATCCCCTCATTCCATCTAAAACCCCTTTTTCCTTGAGAAAATCCTTAAATCCTAATTCAAAACCCATTTTTTTCCATGGAAAAACTCATATTTAACTCTAGCCATATTCCATATTGAAATTCCCAAACTCACATCCCTCAAGCCACATTTCCCTTGTTTATACATTGAAACTCTAGGCGAAGTCCATTTAATATTCCAACTCTAGTCGTTGTTCCATTTTCCTTTGAAATGATTAAAAATATTCAAAACTATGTTAAAGTCTCTTTGAAGGCCAGAGCCTACAAAACACATCACTATTGACGCATATTACATGAAATAATAAAAAAACGCCCCTCTCCCCTTCCTGATTGCAATTGCGGTTTCGTATATCGTAGAAACTCCTCCCCCACCGATTGCGATATCGTCCCGCCTGCCGATTGCGATATCGCAACGTTCTTTCCCTCTTCGCTGATATCTCATATCGTAGAACCCTTCTAACTCACTGATTGCGATATCGCAATCGAGGATCGAAAAATCTTGAATTTCCCTCCACCAAACCCCTTCCCACTTCTCGATGGCGATGTGTGATTTCCTTTGGATGTGACATGTTATATATTATGATTTCTAAATTTTTAGGTTCCTCTTCTTTGTAAAATAGGAAAAATCAGTGTAAACGCTCCTCTGTATTACGATTGCCATACGATATAGGCCCATCCCATATGCGATTGTGATAAGGATCAATGGCCCAAATTTGATCGTCTCGGATCAGATAGCTCAGATCGACGGTTCATAATTCCTCTCGATGGTTAATATCAGTTCATTTTTTTGCGCCCCCGATCGTGATTTCCAGTTGTTTTCATATAACTTTCCATATTTTCTCAACTGAAAGACCACATCCTCCATTCACAGAGCATGAGATCACTCATTTCGTTGCCGCTCAGAGGACAATGAGGACCGTTTTAGCACATTTTAAGTAGAAAAAGGAGATAGCATTGCACATTCACTACAACAATTTTCAAAACCAAATACAGTAAAAAGTGGAACAACAACAAAATTCATCAGCCAACAAGATTAACAACAATGTCTATTCGAGGCCTCAGTTACACCAGAATGCCTAGAACAACACCAGAGCTCAGCCAAATGATATTTTTAGCAATTTGAACTATTTTTATGAATTTTTGTAACAAATCTTGAATTCTATTTCAAGATATTTATTTTGTAAATAATTGTATAAATACTTCAAATTTCGAAGTATTGTAGGTTGGATGTTTGTGAATCATAGCTTTGGAGCTAGTGTACATTTTGCAGTAATATAACAGACAATTGCAGTTATTATTTTGGTATTCTTGTGGTATGTTTATGTGATAGTGTTTTCTCTAATATTTTTTTTCCTAACATCGCTAGCTTTTCTTGTGATCATCTCATGAGTTTTAAACAAAATTTATAGGTTATATGCTTTGTTTTGTTGAGATTTTCGTGTTAGTTTTCTTTCTTCTTGATGAATGAATTCATGGTTACATGCTCATTCTGACCCTTTACCTTTTCATCTATGCACCACCCCAACAATCTATTTTTGTCATTGATCGTGCCTATCTTGCCCCATTATATCTCTGCAATTAATCATTAGAAACCTTAGCCTAATTCCTATATCTATGACCTTCATCCAACAAACTCTAAAATAAAACACCATTGAGTTTAATAACTAGCCTAACATCTGAATTCTCTCTCCAACCATTTCATTGGCCGTGAGATTCTTGAGAGAGCCCTCTTTGATTTGGTAGGGCTAGCTACCAAGTCTAAAGATTGGTTTAGGGTTACCTCCTTGGATTCCTTTCTCAACCTTGGGACACTGAGGAGTGCTAACAACAGCCACGAGAGCTACTCTCGACCTGCAAACACAACTATGTAAACAATTAGTACGAGCATGAAATAATGTGCAAAAACAAAAAGATTTACCTGAATAGCTTACACATGATAAAGAAGGTCACGCCTACAAATAAAAGAGTTAACCATAAAACAATGTTCTAGCCAAGCCACAACTCTATCACGATAAAAAGAATGATGACCATGAACACCCTGAAAACCTCTCACACATGTGTGTCATCCACATCTTCATTCATAGGAACCTCAATATAAAACTGAAACTTTTTATTAGCAATAAATCTCGCCAAATGAGACTCTTCCAACCAATCATCAATTCTATCATGAAATTCAAAATGATAAACATGAGAGGCTTGAAAAGCATTTAAAGATGAGAATATGTTAGATAAAGGAGCACCATAGAAAGAATTTCATGAAGAATACATAATTTGATCTTGTCCAGGGATCTTGTCAAAATCGTGAGGACCTGACATAACCATCAGTAGAAGCTGAAGTGCCTCACCCTCTTGACAAGTCTTTGAACTCTCAAATGATGATCATCGAATTTTGGTGGTTTAGAAAAATCAATAGGTGTGTCAAAACAACTATACTAGGTGTATTAATGAACACATTTTCAACACCACTAACTTGATCGAATTCGACATTTAGCTCATGAGACTTTTTATGAATAAAATATCTAGATGAATCAAATGGAGGACTTCCTTGAACATTCCAGGTTGTAATTCCTTCCTCCTCACCTATTAAATATGTGTGATTAAACAAATCATATACAATGGATTCAACCTTCTAATATTCTAGTCGTGAAACAAAACCATGATGGATCTTGCAGTAATCAAGGCCAACAAGATAGAGATCTAAAAAACTTAGAGAAATCATTGGTGTAAAATACTTAACAAACACATCAAGGTACAATGATTAGTGTGTTGAAGATGAAGGAAGGTGAAAAGACCCATATGGAGAAACATCAATTGCAACTCAATGAGATTCTAAACTCAAATCCTGCAGACCAAAAAGCATGAATGTAATTGGAAGTAGTTGGCTTGCATATCCTTGTCTTAGAAAGTCGTAGTGTAAGAACTTAAGACCATTTGATAACTGTTTGTAACTAATTTAAAACATATACAAAGAAGTGTGAAGGAAACGATTAGGGTTCAACAGTTGATTATTGGGTGGTCATGTTGTGTTTCTGTAGACTATGGTACCGAGAGCACTCAAATTGTGGAGAGTTCATAACTCAAACTTGTGATTCAAGAAATCCCTGCTAAATTTAGGGCAAAATTGACAGAAAATATGCCCAAAAAACTCCAAAACATATAACAGATAGACTATAGCTAAATTGTCTATGTGGGGTAGATCTTGTGCACTTCTTCTAAAACTACTACAACATACACACATACACATTGTAACTGCAATGAGGAATTTAGTGTTAATACTATGTTGATAATAAATATCAATGCAGTCCACATCTAGAATCTTCAAGCTTGCTTCGTAGGAAGCACAAACAAATACATGACCTCCTCTAATTTGTGCTTTTCCATCTACAAAACTAACTCCAAACTTCGTGGCTAATTCGAATTTCTCCCTAATTCCTTTAATGATCGGCAACCAATAAACCACATATGAGAATTATATCAACTTGACTAAATGTAGGTAATATATATTTCAAGAAAGGGTGAAAGCCACATGCACGCAGTATCACCTTCACAAAAAGGACTTTGTTGGTGAAAGGGTCATAAACATCCAAAGTGTCCAAGAAAGTGATTCCCTCAGAAATGGCATGGTGGATGATTGATAACATCGCTTCCTCAAGAAGAGGAGGGCCATAGCTACCGGAAGTCATCCCTATGCACCCTAAACCCTGTGCAGACACTTCAAATCCTGGGGATGCCAAATGTAATCTGGGCATTGATTATATTTATGTCATTGTTCTGCTCTTTGTACAATAGTCAATTAATCGATCAGATAAAATATTATTATATCTTTTTCCTGTGCATGTCTCTTGTTTTCTGTCTCTCTCTTTGCCTCACTCATTGGTCTGCTTATTGTAATGTACTTCGGCCATCATATTCTCTTCTAACCTTATACATTAGGGGCATCTATTATAGCTCAAAAATCCACCCCCCTAGGGTATAAGAGAAAGGAACAACCTTTTCCAAGACAAAGTGTCAACTTGGGATCAGTTAAACATCCAAAAAATGTGATTTTAGTGGCTTCAACGCTCTTATGTAGTGTTAACAGTAAAATACGAGGCCTATCAAGGCACTTTACTAGTGTAATGGTGATGCAGGGTAGCCCCGCATAAACCAGGATCTTCAATAACTGTGCATATGAGAATGCATTTCAACCATTAACCAATTCAAAAACTCAATGTCTGGAAAATTTCACACATCTGTATGTTCTACGAACTCCATTCATACATAAATTTTCACTCAATAATTACTATTCCTTATCTCCATTTAATAGGCTTTTAAAAATTATAAAACTAACTGAAGATCACACCAACCATATGCACACAAAAATATGAGAATAATTAATTAAGAAAATAAAAAATATTTACAAGAGAAATCATGGCCTATTATTCTTCATACTCACTCCTTCTCTCTCACTCTCTCTGATCTTCAATGCTTTGAGGATTCCTAATTTATAAAACTAAGCATGATCTAGAATCACTCAACTAAAAGCTCTAAGAGTCTACATGCAATGCATACATATGGTAAAAAGCATCTTGTGGCTTTTTCCCATCTTTTTCCCTGTTCTAAAATAGAAAAGCTTTCCTTATCCCATAATGATCCACATTCACTTCTTTATGCCTAAAAACACTCCCTATTTTATTAAAAATAACAAAATATTTAAAATTATCACACCCCCCTTTTTATTCCATATTTACAAATGAAGAGGGTCTTGATGCTCCTGCATCAAATGGGTGAAACAAAAGTCTAGAAATTCCCTTTTTCCATAAAGATCAGGAAACAGAGTGAAAGTTGTAATGGATAAGCATTGATTTGTTCCTATTTGATCAGATTATCATTGATTTGGTCATGTTTAATCATAACCTAGGATACAATCAAGAATGTGTCTAGGTTCAATGTGACCAATCATGAAGGAAATCTATATAAGCAAAGCTCTCCATTATTCACATGGGAGGAACATTATTGTATGCTGAAACAATGGAGAAATTTTTCGTGATAAAGTTATTCTAGCATGTCCTGATTTTGGTGAGTATAGAAGTTATGAGAGTGGTCTAGGAAGGATTTGCAAGAGTTTTCATCCATGTACTTCAATTCATGAGCAATGAAAAATAATGGAAACTTCCCCATTTACATTCATGTATCCTTTTCTTATGTTCTATGAGTGATTTGGTTTGCAAGCACTAACATTCTGATTGGAGAGAAATATGAAGGTCTTGTTGTTGTTTGTGCATAGATTTCAAGGAAGAATTAGGAGCCAAAATATCTAGGAGATCTTCTTCCAAGTTGGTTGCATCAACAAAGAATGGATTCTGGTCATAACAAGGTAACTCTTTCATATTTTCTCCTTGACTACTTGTGTATTCTTAGAGGTTTTTTTCCTTATTTCATCACGTTGTACACACACACACACACCTTCTAGGTAGACCTAGGAAAAGTCTACTGGAATTAAAGTAGATTATTACTGTAAGTTAAATTTTCCCATAATAGAGGGTTCGGGGATGGCCAATTGTATGATGATATGGTGCAATTGAGATTATGGTTGGGTGGAGATTCGTCTCCCACATGTTGCTTATGGTCAACAATATTAAGAAAACAATTATAGAAATTGTCAACAGTTCCAATTTTGTATACTAGCTAAAAAATGCGTTGAATTTGCCTTGTCTTTGACTCGTAAGTCTAACTCATCTTATAAAAAAACTAGATATAAGATGTTCATAAAAGCTACAATAATGAATATTCCAAAAAGTTTAAAAAATATGTGACTTATAGCCTATGCACTTGTTAGCTATTGTATTTATGTGCCTATTGACTATGGTATTTATGCCCCTACACTAACATGAGAATAACCATAAAATCATGTATTTAGGTGGGGGTATTGAACACGGGACAACTTTTCATTGGATAAAGCCATATAATCAATTAAGATTATTATAGACTCCAATTGTAATACTTTTGAGAAACTTAAAGTTAAAGAATTTTTATCAAAAGTTAGATATCTCTCCATTGGACCATATTAAAGCATATGTTATGATTTTTATTACATGAACAATTAGAGATACAAAAAAAGAAAATAATTTTGACAGATATTATGTTTTTACATCAATGAATACACTTATTAAAAAAGTAAATTCTTTATCTAATGAAAAACAATTTCGAATCTATATACTATTTTAAATTTTGTATTAAAATTATTTTAAATTTATAAATCTTATTATATTAATATTAATTTTATATAATTAATTATAACTTTGAAAATTTTCAATTAAGTATGTTGTTTGTTGGTTCTGTAGTAATATTTAATTTGTATTCATTAATTTTATATCTATGTAAACAATAAATATATAATTATTATGCATAATTATTTTATTAAGATCAAGTATTTAAATAAAAAACATAAGCGTATAGTCTTTCACAACCTTATATATTCACTCAAAAAAAACATGAACCTTGGCTCTTACACATCATGGATTATAATGTACATGGTGAATTACATGTCAAAGGAACCATTAATGATTTATATATGTTAAATACCATATTACATGCTAATTCATTATGGACTTGTATTAGGCTATATTTTTTATAACACATAAATATCAATATACATATCAATATTTACAACAATCTTATGCTCACATTCTCTACATACAACAACTTTATGTTCACATTGTCTACATGTATTCAAGAATCCATACCTTATTTCTATTTTATTGGAACATTCATTTATTATATAAACACAACTAATATACATGAAGATTCACTGTATAAGATACTCACATCACACCATTATATGAATCAGATCAAAACAGTACAATACGAATCATTTCACAAGATACTTTTACCTCACTATCGAAGACCAACTATATTTGTACTTTTGAATCTTTATATCTCAAAGTGTGTACATATTAAATTAGATAAGCAGAAAAATAGGAGGAACCTCCTATCTAATAATAATTTTTCTTTGCTTGTAGATAATAATGCTAAAATGAATCATATGGCATCCTTCCATGAAGATAAAGGAGGTGTTTCTGAGTTCATCCATGTGAAATCCTTGAAAGCTCCAGTATATCGATCTCCAAAGAAACCGCAAGTGGAAATTACATTTTCTATTTCATCCATGTCCTTAATTGTGAGCTTAACAGAAAGAGAGTCAATATTCTCCTCTAAGTTCTTCACTTTGGTCGTTCCAGGAATTGGTGAAACATCATCTCCCTGATGGTGAACCCAAGCAAGTGCAAGTTGCCCTGGGGAGCATCCCTTCCTTGACGCTATTTCCTTTATCTTTTCAAATGTGACAATATTCTTTTCCATATTCTCTGCGTTAAACTTTGGCATTTTCTGCAAAACAAAACTAATAATTTTATAAATTTGGGTCCCTACATGTATAAGAAAAGCTCTAAATGAATGAATAGTAATATGCAACGTTATCAATGCAAATGAATGAACAGTAATATGCAACGTTATCAATGCAGTCACTAATAGAAACTTTAAAAGTATACTTTGATTTATAATTATTAGATATAAAGATAAACTTTTAACTTCATTAACAAGGCCATTAATCACACTTACCATTGTAATTCTTTTTCAATGGTGATAAATTTTAGTTCTACACTGAAAATATATTAATAGAAAATAAATTTAGAACATATTTTTTAAATGTTATAGTAAGATATACAGTGGCACATCCTTATGATGAGATTTGATTCCATATTAATACTTTCTCAAAAATATCATATGAACTTCTAAATAATTCAATATGTTATATGCACACAAATTAATTTCAGACAAAAGCTACAAAAAAGATCAAAGCTCATAGCGCAAAAAAAATGCATTCTACAACTTATAGTTACCCAACATCTAATGTAAAAGAAAATCAGCTTTTCACTCTACAACCTACAATGATTCAATCCCTATTGTGAAAGAAGGCCTTTCTTGCAATCTATAACATGAGGTGATTCAATCTCTAATGTCAAAGAAAAAAAGGTTACCCAAAAAATATACATAAAAAATAATCTA
>APFE031714387.1:0-18485 GCA_000404065.3 Pinus taeda
GGAACCGTTTGAAGAAATTGTTAATCTCTGCATGAGGTGCTCAAGAGGAGCAGGGAACAGATCAAAAAGCAGAGATAACGTGTACTCGAGAGTTCAGAAGTCATCCAGTGGAGGAGCAACAAGCGCTGAAATAGGTAATTTATTAGAAGAATTTAAAACTGAAATGTTAAGTTCTTTTGCTTCACAAATCGATGCTCTGCAGGTTAAGAAGAAACAGGCAGAAGCAGAAGCTTCTTTAGCTATTTTCTTTTCTAAATGCAGAGGCAAACACCCACTTAGGGAATTCCCACTTGATAAGACACCTATCTGTACGATCTGTGAAATGGACCATGAAACTCAACAGTGTCCTTCTCTGCCCGGAATCAAAGCAGCATTGCAGACAATTGGAGAAGAGGCTGAAGCAGTGTATCTGATGACACAGAGAAGGCAATGGCCACAGAGGCAAGGTATGAACTCTAATACAGCATTTAGTCGTTGGAACAATAATTCTCCTTTCCAAGCAAATTACCCACCCATGAACCAAATGCAATACCCACCCTTTAATGCAATGAATTTTCCACTTATGCAACAACCTAATCTCCCTTTTCCTGATCCTGCTATGTGGAATCCCTGGCCCCACAGCAACCATACTCCAATCAATGGAACCCAAATTGGGCAACCCAGCAAATACCATTTCCTCAGCAACAACAATCTCTTTCCTTACCACCCAATACTTCCCAGAATAACCAGGCAATGAGACCCCAGCTGCCTGTGCAACCTAACCCTAACCCGAACAATAAAGCTTTGCAGGTAATTAACATTCAAAATCAACCTGCCCTTCCCATGCAATGTAACGACATCCATTTACGTTCTGGAAGAGTAGTTGAACCCATCATAGATGACATCACTGATTCTGAAAAAGTAGAAGCTAGGAAAGGGAAGTCATCCAATAAAGATACCGAAATTCTTGAATCAACTACTAACAAGACTGACCAAACAACTGAACCACCCTTCCCTGAAAGATTGACTCTGAGTAAAGCATTTGAGCCACCAGCCTTTAATCTTTTAGGATAACTGCAGAACTTATATGTTAAAATTCCATTATTACAAGCATTAAGAGATGTCCCTATCTACGCCAGAACTGTTAGAGATATTTGTGTCAGGAAACCTGGAAGAAAAGCCAAGAAGCCCCTCACAGTTCATGTGATGGGAGAACTGACTGCTCTAATGACAGAAAAAGACCCTCCTGTGAAATATGGTGACCCTGGTCACCCTACAGTAACAGTTCAGGTCGGCAAGACCTTTGTCTCTAAAGTTCTAGTAGATTTAGGTGCTGCAATAAATATTATGACACTGGAAACAACACAATTACTGCAGTTGAAACATTTGATCAGGGAAACTCCAACTATTTTAGAACTGGCCGATCGCTCTACAATCAAACCTGAGGGAGTAATCGAAGACCTGGTAATCTCTGTAGAATCCTGGAATTACCCAGCTGACTTTGTGGTGTTACAAACTAAAACAAAGTTGGGGGGTCATCCACTGATCCTAGGAAGACCATGGTTAGCTACATCAGATGCTTTCATCAGTTGTAGATCTGGATCAATGACAATATCCAATGGCCAGGAAACTAAGCAATTGACTCTTTACCCTCATGCCACACCCATGATTAATAGCAATAATTCAATATGGGTAGACTATGAGGATGAAGAAGCCCAACCTATTTTAACAATCGGACAAGCCTTAACTCTCAAGAACTCAACTGAAGATGAATTAATCAGCAACTTCATTTCTGAACCCTCTTCGGTTAGCTCAGAGATACATAATCACCTCACCACAATCCTAGAATCAGAGTCCCAGAATGATCTCGAAACTGAAAATTCATCTCAGATATTAGCCGGTAGCCCTTCCAAAAGTGTGACAATAGAAATCGAACCAGGAAAGACATTAAATATAAATCCCAACCTAACAGATGATCAAAAGCAGCAGTTAATGAAGCTACTTAAAGAAAACAGGGAGGCATTCGCATGGGATTACACATACATGAAAGGGATTTCCCCTGAGCTATGTACTCATCGGATTTATATTAAAGGAGGATCCCGTCCAGTTTTTCAACCCCAGAGGAGGATGAATCCCAATCTAAGAGAAATAGTAAAAGAAGAGCTTCAAAAGCTGTTAAATGCAGGATTTATATACCCCATATCTGATAGTGAATGGGTTTCTCCGCTAGTAATAGTACCCAAGAAAAATGGGAAATGGCGAGTATGCGTAGACTATAGAGCCCTAAATAAGGCCACCCAAAAAGACCATTTCCCGTTACCATTCATTGATCAGGTATTAGATAGCTTAGCTGGTAAAAAGTTCTTTTCCTTTTTGGACGGATTTAGCGGTTATAATCAGATAAGGATTGCACCCCAGGACCAGGATAAAACCACTTTTACTAGCCCTTGGGGGACCTTTGCTTATAATGTTCTTCCATTTGGTCTATGTAATGCACTAGCGACATTTCAGAGAGCGGTCATAGGCATCTTTTCTGATATGGTAAACGATTCCCTAGAGATTTTTGTGGACGACTTCACTCCTTATGGAACTGCCTTTGAAGATGCTTTGCAGAATCTAGAAAAAGTACTCAAGCGGTGTATTGAAGCACACCTTGCCTTAAGTACTGAGAAATGCCACATGATGATGAATGAAGGCATCGTATTAGGCCATTACGTTTCATTATTAGGAATTCAAGTCGATCCTGCAAAAATACAAGTCATTTTGACCCTACCTATTCCCAAAACCCAGACACAAGTAAGAAGCTTCTTAGGACATGCAGGGTATTACAGAAGATTTATCAAAGATTTCTCTAAGATAGCTTCCCCTCTGTTTGTGTTATTAACAAAAAATTTTGAATTTAAGTGGACTGATGATTGTGGAAAAGCATTTGATCAGCTTAAACATCAGTTGTCCATAGCTCCCATTTTAAGAGGACCTGATTGGGCACTTCCCTTTCACATATCCTCTGACGCTTCAGACACTGCCATAGGAGCTATCCTGGGACAGGAAGAAAATGGTCTTCCCTATGCCATTTACTTCATTAGTAAAAACATGACTCCCGCGGAACTTAATTACACAGTCACTGAGAAAGAATTTCTAGTAGTTATTTACGCCATCAATAAATTTAGGCACTACATCACTGGTTATACTACTTTTGTGCATACTGACCATTCGGCCATCAAATATTTAATGAATAAATCTATTACAAATGCTCGAGTTACTAGATGGCTACTGTTATTGCAGGAATTCGATATCACAATTGTGGATAGGCCAGGAAAAGAAAATGTAGTTGCTGACTTTCTTTCTCAGTTAAAAACTAATGAAAATATTCCAGTAGATGATTCTTTTCCCGATGAGTATCTATTCGCAGTTTCTGCCCACTCACCTTGGTATGCATATATTGCTAACTACTTAGTTGCAGGAAAATTACCATCACACCTATCACACAGAGAAAAAAGGAAAATCATTCAGCAAAGCGCTAGGTATAGCTGGATAAGCGGATGTCTATTTCACACAGGGATAGATCAGGAAATCCGGAGATGTGTTGGGGAGGATGAGATCTATGATGTACTAAAAGCTTGTCACGATGACCCTTGTGGAGGACACTTTGCGGACAAAAGAACAGCACACAAGGTACTCAGAATGGGATATTACTGGCCATCACTTTTCAAAGATGCCAGAAAGTATGTGAAGGCATGTGACAACTGTCAAAGAATGGGCCAGCCTAACCATAGAGATGAAATGCCACTCAATCCCCAGGTAACCCTTGAACCTTTTGAGAAATGGGCATTAGATTTTGTAGGTCCCATTAATCCTCCATCTAATCAAAGAGTATACATATTAGTATGCACAGATCATATGACTAAATGGGTAGAGGCCAAAGCACTCATTAAAGCTAATGAAGAAGCAGTATTAACATTCTTATTTGAAGAAATCTTTGTTAGATTTGGAATACCCAGAGAATTAGTCACCGATGGAGGACCTCCTTTTAATTCCCATGGCTTCAAAGACACGCTCCAGAAATATCATATCAAGCACAAAATGACTACACCATACCACCCCCAAGCAAATGGGCAGGTGGAAAGTACCAACAAGGTCATTGAATCCATCTTGAGAAAAACGATAAAGGAGAACATAAAGGACTGGTTTCAGAGATTACCTGAAGCCTTATGGGCCTATAGAACTACTTGGAGAAATACAACAGGCTTTTCACCCTATGAGTTAGTCTTTGGAAAGAATGCCATTTTCCCTATAGAATTTGAAATCAAAACCTTGAGAACTGCCTTAGCTGTTAACCTGGATTTAACTTATGCACAGACAGCCAGGTTGCAGCAGCTTCAGGAATTGGACGAGAAAAGACTGGAAGCCGTCCATCAAACAATGATGATACAACAACAAAGAAGCAAATGGCATGACAAAACCATCAAGCAGAAGCAGTTCCAGAAAGGTAATTGGGCTCTACTTTATGATTCTCGTTTTGAGAACTTTCAGGGCAAATTAAGAACAAGGTGGTTAGGACCATATGAAGTGGATGCTGTTTTTCCAAATGGGACAGTCATACTTTTAACAATTGATGGGAGCAGAACACCATTGTTAGTAAATGGCTACCGACTTCGGTTATACCAGCGGCCAGTTTCTAAAGAAGATTTTAGAACCACCTGCATGGCAATAAAATAGTATTCCTTTCCAGGGGAACTTGCTACCCCTCAAAGCACTTAAATTTTTATTACTTGTGCAATTTTTAGGTTAGATATTATGTTTTTAAGAAACTAATAAATCCTGTCAAGGATTACGATATTATATTTCAGTATTTTGCAGATTTTAGCTTGGGAGGAAGCCGAAAGACAAGAGTTTCTAAGAGATTAATTCGCGAACATGGGATTCCCTGTTGCTGCAACACCATATCCCGTTGCTGCAACACCATCCCCGTTGCTGCAACACCATTTCTTGTATTGCAACATTATTTCCCGTTGCTGCAACACCACACCCTGCTATTCAAAACATCATTCCCATTTCTGCAATACCATTCCCGTGAGTACAACATCATTTCCTGACTCCCATCACTCCAGTACATTTCCCATCCTCACAAATTTTTCTTTCCGGTAATTCCCTATCACTAAACACCAATTTTGGTGTTCCAATATTGTTTCCCGGACACGAAATACTCTTTCCCGGCTAAACTTACTCATGAAAACCAGAGTTATCACTGTAACCCCAAGCAATAAATTTCGATAAAAGATACCGCTCCTTATGATGACTATGACATTTGACTATCACTTCCCGTCATATCATTACAAATTACCGATATTCCCACACTTTTAGATCCGTGGTAATCATTGTGACTCAGCGGAAGACGAGATAAGACTTTTTGACGTAGCAATCAAAAAAGGTAAAATACAAGGTATGCACGTTTATCAATGGACATTAAATAATAGATAATGTGGTGAAAGCTGATAGGACTATCAATTAGTTATATTTCCAATCAAATCGCTCACACGTAGAGGGGGGGAGTACCAAAGCAATTCCAATAATGATATACCATGCCAACTGCCGCCACCCTTAATTCTCCCGGTAATATGTAAAAGTCACCCTATCGCTGCATGCTACCATTTGCGACGCTTTACTCTGATCTGAAATCGGGAGCTCGGCTCTGAACTTGGAAATTTACTGAGCAACAGCCATGGGAGGACCTCTTATCACATATGAACTCGCTTCGACAGCAGTCCTGGAACTCTATCCGGACATTTACCAGATATTCTTGCAAGCAGGCTGGATAGAATATTTCAGGAGACTTCCAGACTTTAACGAGCAACAAGTCCTGGAATTTGCACGCAACTTAAGAGAGGGATTCTCTGTCATGCAGGGAATTCAAATTCCAGTTACAGAGGAAGTGATAGCTCAAGCCACTGGGCTACCAACTAACGACATAAGATGGTTCAGCAGGAAGCATTTGATTCTCAACGCGCAGCAGGATTTCTTACGACCAGGCGAGCAGATAGAACCTAAGGGCAGAGGCGTAGCACTGCGGTCGTTACCTCCACCATGGCCAAGAATTTCCAAATTCGTCAAACAATACCTGACGTGCGAGGGCCGCTACCAGGTAATCTACCAGCACGATTTCATGCTGTTAAATCATTTAAGAAATGGTCAATTGATAAATATGCCATATTACCTATTGGGTTGTCTTAAGAATATGTCACGATATGCTGTTAATGCGAAGCACCCACTTCTGTCCCTAAAACACCACCGGTTAATCCAATTACTCATTAATAGAGGTCTTGCCTTAAATAATCCTCCACCCCCCATTCATCCCCGCAGGAAGTTGAAATTCCACAACCAGAATATGAACCCCCTCAGCAAATAGAGGATATGCCCGAGCAAATCCCCCTGCAAAATCTTCAGCAGGCAGAACGCATCCCCGAACAAGCCCATCAAACATCTCTGCAAACTGCTGAAAACGAAAAAGCAGCAGAAGTAACTACAGAAACAACCCCATCCCCCGAAAAGGCCAGTCCTTCCACCCCCATACTCCACATTTCTACCGATGACTCTGACGATGATATCCCCATTTCCCTACTTAAGAGAAAGAAGCGTCAGACAAAGGAAACCCCACCAAAAAGAAGAAAAACCAGGGTTTCATCTAAAACATCTGCTGCTCCAGCTACTACCCCTGAAATTGACCTGAAAAGGAAAATGCCCGCATTTACGGCTTTCCTACCAAAACGAAGAACCCGGTCATCGTTAGTAGCCAAAATCCCGAATCCCCCTAGTTCACCACCCATTACTTTAAGAATCCGTACCCCCACCCGCCCCCAAAGTCCATCCCCTTCACCCTCGGAAGTGGAAATGCAGAACATTCATAGCTTTGTGACATCATATGTTAAGGCAGCTGATACACAAGAACCAGCTGCCGACACCCAAGGTAATAAGGATCGAATGGATGTAACACAAGAACCAGCCACATCCCCAGGTGATACACAAGAACCAACTACGGGGAATACTGACCAGGATGATGAAGTGCAACCCCTGCCTCCACTAGAGCCTACTGCCACGCAAGATCAGCCCACTATACCTGCCTTGCAGGAGGAAATTGAATTCCTAAGATTACAGATTCAGGATTATCAAGAGGAAATAATAAGGATTAAAGAAGCATATCAAAAGGAATTCAGCCTGCATGTTTTAGCGCGAGTGGCCTCGGCAGCAGAGAAAAGTGAAGACAATGAGTATATGTGCGCCACTTGTGGTGAAATATATACCCAAGCAGGATACAAGGTAGTGGCGGAGCTAAGAGAGAATGTTGCCACTGTTGCAGATGACACGGAAAGACCTGCTGCTGCACAGACAGAAATATCACAACCCTCTGCTAGAATGGAAGAACCTGTTGTTACACAAGAACCAACAGGCTCTCTGGAGGAGAAAGAAGACCAAATCAGAGAACTTACTGTAACACAAGAACCAGTAAGCCCCCTAGCAGAGACAAAAGCAGGAGAAAATACAGACTCACCACGGCCCACCCAAATTATTTTGGAGGAAATTTTTACACAGAAATCAGCAAAGGAGCAAGAAGATACAAACCTACCCCGGCCTACCCCAATTACCACAAAACACAATGAATCAGGACAGCAACAGGATGAGATACTAGCTGCAAACGGAGAAAAAGATGAGGGAGTATCCCAACCTACTCCAACAGAACAGATTTTTCTTACTGATGCTTACACACAAACAGAGTCTCCCTCTGTTAATGATGCATGTATAGAAACAAAAAGCTTTCAGGCTTTGAAAGGAAAATGGTGTAAAGAGTATGAGCAGTCAAAGGGTAAAACATTTGAACAGCAGAAAGAGACCTGGTTTAATCACGCATACAGCAATTGGGAAGCAATTGAGCAATGCAGAGCTCAATATAAAGAGATCACAGAGCTAAAAACCAGATTGTCCCAGATGTTCGAATTGTTTCAAAGAATATTAGCCATGAGGAAGCCATCTTTTAATTATGCAACATTTTTAAGGGAAAGATTGACGTTCTTGCAGATAAAAGCTGTGAGAGAAGGGAGATCCCATCAAGTGGTTACAGCAGAACAGTTTATGCAAAATTTTGCAGAGGCACCTAAGAATGACCAAAATCTGCTATGCGAGCTCTACCTACACAATGAAGCAGTATCCAAAGAAAGGGACAAGAATATGCTACCTGTGGTTGGTGACATACAACTGAGAGCCTTTATTTCCCTTTTAGCCAACCAGCTCACATGGCAGAATGCCTTCATCTCAGCCCAACATAATGAACAAAATTGTCTTCTGTGGATTAGGGCTGAACCAAAGAATGCAGCTACTTTTATTTTACAGCACCAAACATTGATAAAGAATTCTGATATGAAAAATCATCTTAGGCAATTGCAAGCAATAGTCCTGAAGGACTGTCAGCACTATTTGAGAACCAAAGTGCCCTTGGTTGTTAGAGCAAATAATCTCTTTTGGGAAAATTGCCCCAAAGAAAGGAAAGAATACCATCCTTACAATCCAGCAAATTTGCAGGTAGCACTTACAAGGGTACCTTTTTATATTAAATGCATGCAACACTGTGCTGAGAGCTGGATAGGCTACAAGTTTAAATTTCCACTTTTATGGTTATCCGGGGAACAATATAAGGGTCAGTTTGGGTTATCTACTAAGGAGGAGGTAGTAGCATGGAGACAGATACAGACTGTCTGTGGTTTCAGAAAAAAGTTCGATGTCACCTCCTACAACTATTGTCTCAGTAATTTACATTGTTCATCCCAGTACTCCGACTTGGATTCAGAGTACAACATTGCATAGGGACATGCAATATCTTCAGTTGAGGGGGATGTTAGGATCCAGAATTGACCAATTTTGACCTTATATTTCCATCATAATATTATCCTTTTTTAGTCATAAGTTATAAGCTTTGATCATACAATGACTTGATCACCCCAAGGTATGGAGTAACTTCCCGCATATCTATATGTTTAATTGTTCACTGCATATTCGTAAGTACCTTTGTATTTATCTTGGGAAAGTTAACTGAATTGCTAAGTAATTGTCTTAAGCCCGCAAGAATTATAACCTAAAGTTGCTGTAACACTAAAAACAGCAACTACGCAGTTGCTGCAACACCAGAAGCAGCAACTACGCAGTTGATATAGTCAGCAACAGAAATCACCTAAAGCGGGTATTTTGCATCAGCTGGGAATAACAACGGCAACTATCTGAGGAACGCTGACGTGGCTGAATCAAGCAATTATCCAAGGCAAGTAAGAACACAGTTACCAGGACTTAGAACCAGAATAGCACGAGGAATCATCGAAAGGAATGTACGTATCCCAAGGAAGACGGTCGAAGAACAGTACCAGCTGTGTAACAGCTAGAACCTAAACAAAGAATATATCGTCAGATTGTTGCAACAACATCTCTGTAATTCTTATTTTTGATTAAACAGATCAACTAATTGAACCGTAACAATCTATTGTAATAGATGTCTCCTCTATAAAGAGGAGACATCTACATTAGTCAAGGAGTTAGTCGGTAAGAGCATTTTTGTAAGAAATATCAGCAATTCTGAATTTCACTGTACCCAAATTTTTGACAGATGAATAGAAGAACGTTCTGAGTATTTAAGCTATTCTTCGCGTTCTGGGGAATCTTGTGAGAGGGACTGGGCCCACCTTCCTCACAAGATTCACCCATTTACTTTGCTGTCAGTGTGAAAGTGTGTGGTAGTTTCTTTTTGCAGGTACTCTGTTTGGGACTTTGTAGCATTATCTCTTGCAATTCTGTTTTGCTAGCACTCTGTTTTATTAAGTCATTCGAAATTGTGCAAGCGTGTTTCACCGGTGAATCTGAGTGCTGTGTGTGTTAGCAATCTGATTCCAGGGGCAGGTGCTGAACGTCCTCATCTGGAGGATAGGGTCCTGATCCTCTGCCAACAGAGAATCCATTTCCTTGTTCCTTAGATCTGTAATTTTAATCAATTCTTTCTTTATCAGCACTGTGATAACCTAGTACAGGAATTAAGTATACTACAGCTTTCAATGCTTTTAGAATTTAAGTACAAACAGTACGCAGTGGCCTTTGGAATAAAAAGACTTTCCCAGGTTGAAAATTAATGTGGTACTTGATCGTTTAATTAATAAACAATTCAACTAGCCAACACCTCGGTGGAACCAGTCAACCTGAAGGCACATGCAACAACCTACTTGACTAAGAGATGGATTTGTGCAATTTCTGGGAGGAGTTGGGTTGGCTATCCCAGAGCGATTGTGCAATTTCTGGGAGGAGCAGGTGACTGCTTCCATGAATTGTGCAATTTCTTTGCTGAGCTGTAGTGCTGAGCCAGATTGCACAATTTTCTCAAGGAAGCCTGTCTGACTGCATTGCGCAATTTCTGAGCCCAGTAGGCTGCCCAGCAGGTTTGTACAATTTTTGGAGGGAAGGTTAGTTCCCCTCCAAAATTGCGTAATTTTTTGAGGGAGCTGCTCAGCCTGCAACTAGCTTAAGTCCGGAATGGAAACCTATCAAAGAAGTGAAGAAAACTGACATGCATAGGCTAGCAAGCCACTGAAAAGTCAATGAAGCCTATGTACTTAATAGTGCAAGACATGCTGCTAAGGATGGTTGGTAGGGAGGCTCCAAAACGAAGCTAAGGCAAAATTTTGGAGGGTGGTTTTAGCCGCTACAACACTTTATTTTCTGGCTGGTTGTCATGATTCTATCTTGTGTAGGGACCTAATTCAAGTTACAATCATGTGCCATATGTCCAATGTTATGGAAATTGAAGCACTCCATCTTGTTTATGAATTAGTAATCATGAATTATTCTTACAAAATTTCTTCTAGGAGATTGACGAGAACCATTATATTTGTCTTTCTGATATGCCCTACCATATTTTTCCATGTGCTCAATGTTTGTACAAGAATAGAAATAACCAAGAAATATACTTTGGTACCTCGAAGATGAAGGTTTCCTTGATGTACTTCTGAATTATTTTTTCCTTGGGATTCTTTGATGATATTTATTTCCTTTTGTATTCTTGACACCATCTAGAAGTCTCCTTGGAGTAGGATTTCTTCCCTAGTTGTCTTGACTCTTCTCCTTGCCTTTGCTGGAACTAGGAGCATCAACATTTCTTTACGGCTTCCTCACATCCTTGTTGTTTGAAGCATTATCATTCTTGCTTCAAGATTCACTTGCTTAGCCAAGACCTACTTTATTAAGGGGATACCTTTGATGACTTAGGATGTCATCTAGGGTTTGAGAACTTTTCAAGTTCTTATTAGGCAAGTCAACTTCCTTTTTAAGAAATATAATTTCTTCCTTCATTTTCTTGCATTCGTCATCCCTCTTTGATAGAATTATCTCCATTTCTTCCTGCATCTTGGTTGCTTCACATGATTGGGCCTTAAGAGAAGTGATTTCTAATCTTAACTTAGTGATGTCATCACCCTTTTCTTCCAGTTGGCCAATCATGGTGTTTATCTCCTTTTTTGCTTCATCAACTTGTCCTTTTATGAATGCTAAATCTTCCATCACCTTCTCAACTTCTTGTGCTTGATTCCTTGCTTCTTCTAGTTGAGATATAAGAGAGGATACCTCTCCCTTGTATTGACCAATCCCTGCTTCAATTTTGTTCAGGTTCTTGACTCTTTGTTCAAGGTGGCTTGACAAAGTTTCTTCCCTTTTCTTTGCCTTATCCAATTGATTTTTCATATATGACTTCTTCATGATGCTTTCTTTTGTTTTGATTGAATTCCTCCTTAAGTTTGGTGAGGTCCCCATCTCTTTATTTTACTTGAAGATTTAAAAGGTCAAATTCCTTGTCTTGTCCTGGTCACCATCTTGTGCTTTCTTCTTAAGTTCCTCATTTTCCTCTTTCAAACTATTAATCTCTTTCATGGCAACTATAAGTTTAGTAAGGAGAGCTTCTTCAAAATCTTCTTTTCTTTCTTCTTCTTCTAGGTATTCTTTGGCCTTGATATAATCATTGTTGTTTTCAGCTTCCTTGATGGGTTCTGGATCTCCTTCTTGCTTTCCATCATATTCTTGACTAGGGGTCATGGTCAATTCTCCTTTTGAGTGAAGGTCATGAAGTTTTTCCCATATATCTTTTGATGAGGAACATTTTTCCAAATTGGCCTTTATAGAATTCGGTAGCCCATTCAAAATTGTCTTCATTCCTCTTGTATTGTACGCCTTGGATTCACCGTCCATCGTGCTATCAATAATCACTAACTCCTTGGATTCAATGTCCATCGTGCTATTAGTAATCACTAATTCCCATACTCCAACGCCTTGGGCCATTAAGAAATTTCTCATTCTTATCTTCCATACATTAAAGTTTTCATTGAACACTGGAACTTTCTCAATTTGATTGTCTTCATTTTTCTTAGTTGAGGAAGAGACATCTTTAGGACGATTGGAGGCTTTATTCCTTGGCTTTGCCATTTTTGTTCTAAGTATCAACCTTCAAGTTGTTAGGATTTGAATGAAGGTACTGGCGCCGACACCAATTGTTGGAAATACTTGGGGGAGGGGGGTGGGGGGGGGGGGGGGTGAATCAATATTTCTTTTCAATTGTTACTTTTACCAGTTATATCGCTTATATTTAGACTATAAAATGAACAATACGAATAAATGATTTTAATAATTTTTTCTTTACAATAAATCAAGTACAATTTATGCAAGGCTCCAATCCTATATGAAGACACCGATCTTTAATCTCCCAGTCTCCAACCTGTATTTTCCAAGCATCGACTTGGACTTCCAAGGCTCCAACCTTGTCAATGTTGAAGCACCAACCTCAAGGGCTCCAACCCTATATCTAGTTCAGGCTCCTGCTTGGTTTCTTGAGGACTCTGATCCTCTAGGGCTCCAACCCTATCCTCCAAGGCACCAACCTCGTCTTTTCGAGGCTCCAACCTCTTGGGCTCCAACCCTTACTTTACTTCATCAAGATGTATTAGGTTATACTTCATGGCTCCCAATGTCTTCTTCAACAAGCCTTGTCAATATTCAGCTACACCTTCCCTTAGTCTCCACATCATGTCATCAATGAAAACCTTGTCTCCTTAGAAGGTATCGCCACTGCTCTTCATGTCACCCAAAAAAAATATCCAAGGTTACCTCATTATGTCTTCAATGCATCATGGTCTTGAATGATCTCCACAAATCTTAAATATGCTGCTTCACAAAGTTCTCCAACTTTGCCTTATTCTGTTCTCAAGAGAAGAATTCAACAAGCTCTATTTGTCTAATCCCAATAAATCAACACTTTGACCACAACAACTACAGAAACTTCGATCATGGTAGCTTCAACCATGGAAACTACGCTAGTTTCAACTATGGTAGATGTGGCAACTTCGACCATGGAAACTACGAAAACTTCAACTATGGCAACTCCGACCACGGTAGCTTCAACCACGATAACTACAACCACGAAAACTACGACAGCGTCGACCACGAAAACTATAGAAGCTTTGACCACGACAACTACAAAACTTCTCTGCTCCTAGATCAAACCCATGGGAGACTATTTAACCCAAGAATAATTCCACAAATTTGTCTTGCTTTTCTAGGTTGCGACTTCTTTTCTACCTCTTGTCTTTTCTCCACCAAAAAATCTGAGCTTGAATGGACAAATTTAAGTTTATATTTATAGTGGTTTTTCCATATTCTGAAGGGACACGTATTTTTGCCAAGGGTTAGGAGCCTATGTGTTTTTGCCAAGGGTTGGGAGCCTACTCAAGTCGTCTTGGACAATTTGACTATTTTTGACAGTAAGGAATTTGGGGGCATGTAATAGCTCGTTAGAAAGAGGAAAAAAATCCTCTACACTCATATTCCAATCCCATCCTTAAATAGGGTAATTTTACCACCAATAAAAATATTTTTGTGAGATTGTCATTATTATTTTATTTATGGCAGCCATTGGGATTTTAGTTTTAGGCATCCAATGTTTTGGGCTCCAAATTTATAGAATTAGGTCATAGAGCTGATTAGGATTAGGGCTTCTTTAAAGGTATAATGGCCATAAAAAAGATTAGGGTGCATTTTCAATATTTATTCACGGGCATCTTCATTTAAGGCTTCATCATCAATGATCTAAGGATTTCCATGGACATTAGGGAAAGGGCTTCTTCATTAGGATTAGGGATTCATACACATAGGCTTCCATTCATGTATCTTAAGGGCATCATAAGTATTAGGAATTGCGTTAATGTGTTAGGGCTAATGCATCTTCTAGAGTATTATGGGCATTTAGATCATGCATCACAAATCTAGGGCATAAATGTACTTAGGGCTTTGTCATGTAGTTAGGGCAACATCATGAAATGGTTTAAGGCATGTATCACAAGAATATTTGCCATCTCCAACAATGCCATATGACATCAATGACAACCTTGACCAACAATTGTTTTATGTTCTGTCACATGCAATTCTGATAACATCACACGAGTAAAATATCTTGGTTAATTCTGGTAGCTAAAGAGATTTGGATCACCTAATTAGACCTCACATCATTTAGGATAGGAGCCCCATCTGGAATACAACCCGACTATCATGTACTTAAATATCTGCATTGAATTTAGTTGTCAGCAAGAGATAGTATAGCATATGTTCCTTTGAAAAGCAAGAAAGTGTGCCTAGTAAATATTCAGTTACAAGTGCATTAAGGCTCTTGTACTATAAGGGGGGGGGGGGGGGGGAGGGAGTGGAAGTGAGCCTCTAAGAGAGAGATAATAATACCACCCTAATAAATACACACATAAAAATGAATGTTTTGTCTAACATCTAGCATAATAGTCCACAAATACACGATGATTGTTACAACCACTACAACACGTTCTCAATAGAATAAGCACTAAAATAACTGAATAGTTCAACTACCTTAGTACTGGTGAAATCAAACATGTATCATAAACATTAACATAATATTCTTACAACAATTCATAATCCATGTATGGAAATATTGTTGGCCATTAGGCTTCAATTATTAAGTATAAGTCCCAAGATGCATGAATATAATGAACATCACTTGCTCCAATAATGGAGCATTGGAGCCACTGCTTTCTCCCCAAAAGTACTAACTTATCTCTCTTATGATTTATGGGAAAAAGCCAAGGTTAAAATTCCTTTAAATGAGAAATGAGGATCTATTTATAACTTGATGAGTGACTTTTCATATCCTCATGACCCTTGACTTTCTAACTTCTAGTGACCTTTAGAATTATACAACCTTTGAAGTTCCATTTGACTTTTGGAATTAGATATGACTTTTGGTGTTACATGTCATTTGGAATCCATGACTCTTGAGTTCACACATGACTCTTAGAATTATACTTGTTTGTCCTTTACAATAATTACAACATTACACCTTGAATTCCACATCATCATATGATGAAACTAGAAACATCACTACCTTGGACGACTGGGACTGATAGTGACTAATCACATGGATCTGCTTCAGTGGTGACATGGCTACCATTGTATCTATTCTTTATTCATCTTCTATTGGCTTGGTTTGTGCTAACCCAAGTTCGATCTATATTGTGCACCAACAAAACCCTCAATCACTAACCCTTTCGGCAACGAACTGCAAGAAGATCGCAGTCTCACCTGAAGTGACTATGGGAGGATGCAAAAGTAGGTTTCTGCAGCCTCGAGGGATGTGGAGATGTGGTATTATTATGTTTTCATATTCTTAACATTCATAAATCACTTTTTCGCATTAGACTAAACACTTAAACATGCCATATAAATTCATAAGCTATCACTATGATGAAATCAAATGAAACTGTAATAATTTCTATTGTACAATAGATAATAAGAAAATATACACATGAAGACACCAAATTATCGTGGTTCACCCCAATGTGGGGCTACATCCACAAGAATTGTTCCTTATAATAATAAATCTTGTACAACAAACAGTTCTTGGCTGGTGCACTAAACTGTAGGTTGTTTGCGCACTTAGTTGTAGACTCAGGCCTCTGCGCACTTAGCGACAAAGCCTTGCCTCTCTCCAAAGTACAGATCACAATAATACAACCATAACATTTATCCTCTTCAAATATCTGGTTCTCTTCATATTATTTCACCCTATATATAATATTACATCAAAGGGTACATCATCAAAATACCATGTTCCAAATACCATGGACTCCCTAAAAAAATCAACTATGGCTCAAAACCCTTTACAAAATCATGGTTTTACAAAAAGGAGGGGCTTTGACCGACCCCAAAGCCCTTATACCACGTGGAATATTCAAACTACTCCATTACGTAGTCCACTTCGCGTTCCACTGCTCTACTACGCGCTTCGCTGCATGCTCGACTGCGTGCTCTACTCCACAAAATGAGGAGTCTTTGCCAAAATCTAGGCCAAGTTGGGTTGCGCCCAACAGGCCCCCAACACTCACATGTGACTCATCCCGAGTAAATCATCCATATTTCCTCTAATCTTTGATGCAATGTTGTTGTACGCATTGTTGAAATGTTGCAGAATCTCTATGAACTGCTTTTATTCACTGCACACTTTCTCCAATAGTGCCTCTGTCACAAGTTTTGTAGCCTTCTGCACCATCGTTGTCTCTTTCTGTCAAAGCTCTTGAAGCTTCTCATCTACTACTTGGGCCAGTTAGAGAGCCTCATCCTTCCATGGCTGAGTTCTCTCTGGCAAAACCTGTTCTTCCTTCCTCAGCTCCTCAATCTTCTTCTGGAGGGAATTTCCCTCATTGATCTTTGAAAGCTTCTGCGAGATTGGTAAGGTCTTCGTAGTTGCTCGAATATCCTCCAGCTACTGTTGCTTCTGTTGAATGTATTCTTGAAGTTTCTGCACACTTGTATCTTCCTACAACGAAGTCCAAATCTATAAGATTTCATCCAAAGGATTCTCACAGTCTGCTACTGTTGTGGAAATGTAAGCAATTTCATCCTTTAAGTTAGTCTACCTCTGCTCTCTTACTTCTTGTGGTGTGGTTGGTTGCAACTTCATCTGTAGCTCACTGATCTGCATTTCATATTTAAATTGTACTGTGACGATCTTTTCCTTATATCCTTTTACTCCAAGGCCGAGCTTTGCGACCTCGTCCTCCACTGGCTCTTCTTCTAAAACATCAAGGTTTGTAATCTCTCGACATGTTGCTTCAACCACTTCATTCAACTTCTATTTTTGTTGAACAACTTGATCCCTTTCCTAGATCACCTAGTTGAGCTTCTATTGCAGCGAAGCTCGCTCTATTTCTACCTGAATGTTCAACTACAAGGTGTGTTTCTTGCACAACTTCAGCTCATCTATTATCTCCAAATGCAACTTGTGTAATATCTGCAATGCTACTGTTGCGATGTTCATGTTGACATATCTTGATTATTTAGCCTATTGCTGAACCTTGACGAAGTCAAACTACAAGGCTCTAGGAGGTATTGGTGCTATTCAGGAAGAAAGTGTAGGCTCTACTAGCCTTTCCTCTCTAATATTCTCCACTACCTGCATTGGATGTCTAACTATCTGTGCCAGTATCTTAAGTTCTGCGATGCACTCTTGCACACATGTTAGAAGTGCATCGTAGCGATCTTCCAACTTATTCCATGATTCTGTTGTCGCTTCCTAGATTCTATCCCTAATCTGATCCAAGTCCCCATCAATGAGGACTACTGGCATTATATCCGTTGTATTGTTTGCATTCTATTTCATTTTGTTTTTCGTGGTAGCTTCACCGTGTGCCTTCCTCTTCTCTGCGACAACTTATTTTATTTCTATCTCTTCAGAATCTTTATTCTTCTCATCACCTTCAGGAGGATCCTGGTGACACTCATCACATTGCTCCTCTTCTTCTGACTCATGTTCATCCTAATCCTTATCCTTGTCCTTCCCACTCACTTCTCCATGCTGCAATGTGTCCTCCTCCGTTGGAATATCTTCTTCATGTTTTTCCAGCGTAATCATCCATTCTGCGGGCCACTACTATACCTATGCAAGGAGGTCACCTTCTGTTACTAAATATGGCAGAGGATGCCATTTATTCTTTGTGTCCATGCGAACGTGTATGTAAACCTTGTGGAAATTAGCCTTAAACTTTGCGATAGAGCTATATTATGCGTACAAGCTCGGCGAAAGGCGAGGATGTTGGTTCACCAACATGTGTAAGTCCATATGATATAACACAAAAAACATCCTGTTCTCTGATGCTCGTGATGGTTTAGTGGTATACCACAATGAGGCATACAGAGGAAACTACCAATCCTCCGACTCTCTCCATGCTAGCATTGTTATTATCAAAATTAACCATGCATAATGAAATGTAGTACCTTTCTCCTGAACCTCACAACAGTCGTCCAAAAAATCCTAGCATAGATATGTTGTTGAAATATGGCAACAAGAATATTCCAATTTAATTTGTCCTTGAATTAAATTGTGAATTAAAATCGAATTTAGTCTTAACAGCTACTTGGAAATA
>APFE031714387.1:18577-29200 GCA_000404065.3 Pinus taeda
ATTAATTAGTTGGAGAAATTCAAGTTAGAAGTCTTTCTAAAGTCATGCAAGAGTTATCCCTTAAATTAAGAAGATAAGGTTGAGTTATATTTAAGTTGTAATTAGTTAACTCAGTTTACTGAGTTAAGTCAAGTTAAATTAGTTCCAAACTGTTTGAGGAACTAATAGTGAGTTAACAGTCAGTTGATGCATTAATGCACTCAAATAGTGCTACTCCAGTTAACTAAAGATTCCCTCATCAGAAAATCATGCATGTCTATTCTGAGAAAGACCTAGTTGAGATTAATGTTCAAGGACAGTGTACTATCAGTTGCATGTGTTTTCTCATGGAGAAAAATCATGCATGCAGTCAAGGATTTATCCTTAAGGATTGTGCAGTTTTAAAGGATTGGTTTTCCACTTGGTAATAGGAAGATCATCCACAAGGAACAATTCAAGGAAATAGGAGCATGGAGGGCAAAGAGGAAGGAGGGAAAGATTGCCTATGAGCATCTGTGAAGATTGTACTGAGAGCTGGCTAGCTGTGAGAGCTAAGGCTTTGTATAATTCCTATGTATTTCTACCATGTATGATAATACAATAGTGTGGGGTTTTTTAGCTGAGGCTTTCCCCAAAGTATTTTCATGTGTATTGTGCCATTGATTCTTCTTCTTCTGGTTATATTGTTTAGCTCAATCTTTAAGCTTCCACAAATTGATAGTAGAAGTAGGTCATAGTATTCTACTTTTATTTATATTGCATTATCAGGTTAACCTACCATCAGATTTTCTACATGGCATCTGAGCTGTGAACAATATACTGAGAAGAGAATTTGAAGTTTGAAGTTCGGGGTTGCAGATGCAAATCAAATTCATATCATAATTCAAGGTTTGCCAATGGCATTCTATGTCTTGAGACTCGAGTATGCCTTGGAAGGTAGCTCGAATTACATAGCATGGAAAGATAGAATGGAGGCTATATTAGAAGACAGTGGCTTTAAGGAATTCATTGATCAAGAAATCCCAAAGCCAACTTCAATTAATGCACAAGAGTTGGCTAAGTGGAAGAAGTGTGTGGTGAAGGTGAGACAGATCATCCTTAAGGGAGTTTGAGACCATATTGTCTCGATTCTCCATGGGAAGGGTACTCCATTTTCAATGTGGAAGACATTGGAGGACCTCTACCAGAACAGTAGCGACCAGAGGAAATTGGCGCTCAAGGATAAGCTTCAAAGAATCAAGATGGAGAAGGGCGATAGTATTTCCACATATCTGAACAAGCTCACCACCTGTAGAGATGAGCTTGGCAGTGTGGGAATAACTACTGTTGATGATGATATGGTGAGCCTCGCTCTCCTTGGCCTTCTAGAGAGTTGGAATAGCTACTAGGACTCTACGAATGAAAGGGAGAAACTACAGGATTGGGAACGACTGTGGTCTGATCTTATGTAGGAGGAGCACACGAGATGGTTCTTCATCCAAGAATGATGATGAAGAAAATATGGCCTTAGCAAGTAAGGCAAGGAAAGGGAAGGGGAAGGCTTCCCATTTCAAATCGAATTCTTCTCATGGAGGGAAGAAGGGTGACATGTCTAAAGTAATATGATTTAATTGTCACATGATGGGACATTATGCGACTAATTTCCCTTCGAAGAAGTATAAGAAGGGATCCCCGAAAGGATTGGAAGGAGAGCATTAGCCTCTCAGTTCGAAATGGACTTTACCCTCATCGCATGCATGGTGTCATCAATGATGGGTTGTGTCTGGTATCTTGACAGTGGAGCCTCATTCCACATGACCAGTGATAAAAATTTGTTCAGTGCCTTGGAGGAGAAAGACCTTGAGATGTGCATAGAGATGGGTGACGATGGAAGGTATAGTGTTTCAGGAGTGGGCACAATTGCTTTTCAGAGGGAGCATGGAGCTCCTCTCACCTTGACAGATGTGATGTATGTGTCTGGATTGAAGAATAACTTGGTATTGGTCGTGATGTTGGAGGACAAAGGCTACGATGTTGTCTTCAGTAAAGGAAAGGCGTTCCTAAGACACATAGCCATAGGTCAGACCATGAGGATTAGTATTCAGGTGAAGAATCTCTATAAACTAGAGGTAGATGATTGTGCAACATTGAGTACGAGAATTGGTGCAAAGCTGAGACATTGGCAAGTTATGGCATAGGCGGTTAGGCCATTTTCATCATGGGGCTTTGAAGATAATGCAACAGATATTTATAGGACTTCCCAAAGGTAAACTTGAGCAAGTTGACACATGCAAAGGTTGTACCTTAGGAAAGTACACCAAGCCTCCCTTTCATGATCGAGATGGTCAAGCAAAGGCTATCTTAGAGCGAGTTCATATTGATTTGTGTGGATCATTCTCGACGGAATCCACAACGAAGCAAAGATATTATGTGATTTTCATTGATGACTATTCTCGTAAATGTTGGATTTATTCCATGCAAAAGAAGGACCAAACTTTCACAAAGTTTGTGAGTTCAAAGCTTTGGTCGAGAAAGAGTCAGGGAAGAAGATCAAGGCCTTGAGAAGTGACAACGGTGGAAAATATGTCTCTCAAGAGTTTAAGGATTTTTGTGCAGCGGAAGGAATTAAACAAGAGTTGAAGGTACCTCATAACCCACAATAGAATGGGATGGCTGAGAGGAAGAACAAAACTATTGTAGGGGCAACGCAGGCAATGCTACATGACCAAGGCCTACCACTTCACTTGTGGGCTGAGGCATGGAACATGGTAATCTATTTGTATAATAGAATCCTGCATCACATACTTGGGATGAAGACACTAGAGGAATCTTTCTCCGATAAGAGACAAGATGTGGGTCACTTCAGGATCTTTGGCTCATCAGTATATTTCTATGTGACAAAGGATGTACGAAAGAAGCTTGTGTCGAAAACAGAGTTGGGGATATTTGTGGGGTACACTAATACACCTCACAACTATCGGGTGTACTTGCCTACCAATCAGAGGGCAGTGGCTTGCAAAGATCTCAAGTTTGATGAGTAGAAGGCCATGCAAGTTTCCCTTGAGAGGGAGCTCCAACTACAAGTTGTGGAGGAACTATTGATTCCTAAGGAGGAGGAGCCTCAGACTGATGTGGAGCAGCCGCATGCAGAGGCTTCAGGAGTGGAGACATCCACTTAAGAAGAGTCTTCCAAAGATGGATGGAAGTGGACAAGAGAAGCTGAAAAATTGTTGGAGGATGCTAGAGAGAATGTGGGAGCACCATCTTCTCAGCAAAGACAGAGGAGGTTACCTAAGAGGTACACTAGATACATGGCCCTTGCTGGGGCATGTGTTGAGACTGAGTCATCTTCCTTTAAGGAAGTAGTGCAACAGTAGATTTGGGTTGATGCTATGGTGAACGAGTATGACTCCATAGTTCGTAACAGTGTTTGGGACGTGGTTCGGAGATTGGAGAACAAGTCAGTTGTGAGTTTTCGTTGGCTTTACAAGGTAAAGCAAGCTATTGATGGTAGTGTGGAGAAGCATAAGGAAATATTTATTGCTCGTGGATTTTCATAGGTTGAGGGGATTGCCTATGATGAGACTTTTTCTCCTGTCGCAAGGTACTCATCTATCAGATCTATGTTGGCACTATGAGCACAGATGGGTTGGAAGATCCATCAGATGGATGTGAAGACTACATTCCTCAATGAAAAGATTGAGGAAGAGGTGTACATAGAGCAACTGGAAGGTTTTGAGACCTTTGATCATGAGTCGCATGTGTGCCGACTCAAGAGAGCATTATACGGGCTAAAGCAAGCACCTCGTGCTTGGTACACCAGGATAGACAACTACTTCACCGGGTTGGACTTCACAAAGAGTGAAGCGGATGTGAACCTGTACCACATCGTGGTGAAAGGTAAGTTGTTGATCATCGTACTTTATGTTGATGATCTCATATTGACTGGTGATGATTAGTTAATCGTGTCTTGCAAGGAGGACCTTGTAAGAGAATTCGAGATCAAAGACATGGGTCTGATGCATTACTTCCTTGGCATGGAAGTGTGGCAGAAGGATGGGGAATTGTTTGTGTCTTAGGGAAAGTATGCCAACGAGATACTCAGGAGATTCCACATGGAGAAGTGCAAGCCCATGCAAACTTAACTGGAGGAAGGAGGTTGCTACTTCAAGAGAAGTGGTAGAGGCTACTGTGTATAGGCAGCTTGTGGGTTCACTGATGTACTTAGTGAACACACGACCAGATTTGTTCTATCCGGTGAACTAGCTGAGTCAAGAAATAGTTCAACCTACCAAGATGTTTTGGAAGGCAGAAAATCATGTATTGAGATACCTCAGAGGTACATCTCAGTATGTATTATGGTACATATAGACAGAGGGAGTGAAGATACAGAGCTTCACTGATGCAGATTGGGTAGGGAGTCCATCATATTGGAAGAGCACATTAGGAGGAATTTTCAACCTTGGGTCAGCGGCAGTTTCTTGGTACAGCAGGAAACAGAGGTCGGTTGCATTCAGCTCGGCAAAGGCATAATACATGGCTGCAAGTCAGGCAACATGTGAGGCCATCTGGATGCGGAAAATCCTAGTTGGTTTGTTTGATCAAAGGATGGATCCAACTGTGATCTATTGTGATAATCAGAGTTATATCAAACTATATGAGAATCAAGTATTTCATGATAGGGCCAAGCACATCGACATCTGGTATCATCTCAGAGACTGTGTAGCAAGGAGGATCATGTTGCTGTAATATCCATGTTGCGGGATCCTTGCCATCAAACTTCCTCATATTTATTTTTGGAATATGGTGTGTCTTCGATCCAACAATAGAGTCTATGGAATCATGATTAACATTTCTTTTGTTCTCATCATGAGTTTCCTTTAGTACCTTTTCACCATTAGTGACCATTCCTTGTAGCAACGTATTCATATTTATTGTCAATTCTTCCATCTTATCATCCATGCCATCAATTTTAGCGTCCATGCCATTCATCTTAGCGTCCATGTCATTCATCTTAGCTTCCATGCCATCCATCTTAGATTCTACGCCCTTATTTAAATAATCCATCTTAGCTTCTACACCTTTCTTTAAACCATCCATCTTAGCTTCTACATCTTTCCTTAAATCATCCATCTTAGCTTCTACATCTTTCCTTAAATCATCCATCTTAGATTTTGTTGCTTTTTGTGCAAGTGACACTTGTTGCACTTGTTCTTGTAATTTTGATATATCATGTAGCATTTCTTCCTCTTCTTCATGAGTCATGCTAGAGATTTCAAGTTCCATACTAGGTGTTTGCATTTTCTTTCCTCGGGGCATTAGTTACCGATAATAATTCTCTACTATGCCCTTTGAATTCTTTCAAAATAAATTTCAAACCAATCTTAAGCAAAAATTTAAAAGAATCTACACACCTTTCTTCACTTTGTAGGAGCTCTATATTGCCTCTGATGTATCTCTGTACATTCAAATCATCCAGTTATGAAATTGTGACCTGCAGTAGCCCTCTGTGTCCTCTTTCCAATGCCACCAGTCTGATCTAAATTGGATTCTCCAAGGAAGAGTTATACGAAATATCCCACAGTGACCTGATTATGGACTAGTTCAGTAGGGCGAACTTGTACGATGTGCCACGAGTCCCTGTTTCGTATTTTGGCTCTAAAAAATATATACAAGAAACTTTAGTCCATCCTATTTCTGTACCTTCTGACGAAATTTCAATCCAATGCTGAGAGAAAAAGTTATGATGATTTTCCCCAGGTCACCTGTTTGGAATGTAATTCAGGAGTTTGGAAAAAGACCAACTTCCTCAGATCATATCTCTGCAAATATAGCGCAAAAAGCTCTGAAATTAGGACCCAAGATTCAGCGCGATGTCTTCTCAAATGGGTTTTTTTTTTCGACTTCTGAAATATCACAGAAAACAAGTTATAGCGAAAATGCCATGATGACCTGTTTGGAGCAGCGAAACCCTAGAATCCAAAGCTCTGATACCAAATGTTATGGAACCAGCTCAAGAAAAGATAGAAAAGATAGATCAACGCCTTAGAATTCAGCCTCTTCGAGGGGGAAACCTCCTTACATTAACATAAATGAACAATCTTGGATGATACAAATGAAAAAACCCTCCTCTCTATATAGGAGTCTAAGGAGTCACAATATAACCCAGCTGACCTAACAATAATAATATAAAGCCACAAAAATAACAATAGAGGGATTCTATGGGGCAGAGTAATAACAATATAGGGGCAATAGGGGCACAACAATATTAATAAGGGGTACAACTACAATAGTAATGGGGTAATCACTAGTATTATAGGTACCCAACAAGAATATTCCAATTTAATTTGTCCTTGAATTAAATTGTGAATTAAAATCGAATTTAGTTTTAACAGCTACTTGGAAATAATTGATTGATTAATTTTAAATTAATTAGTTGGAGAAATTCAAGTTAGAAGTCTTTCTGAAGTCATGCAAGATTTATCGCTTAAATTAAGGAGATAAGATTGAGTTATATTTGAGTTGTAATTAGTTAACTCAGTTTACTGAGTTAATTCTAGTTAAATTAGTTCCAAACTGTTTGAGGAACTAATTGTGACTTAACAGTCAGTTGATGCATTAATGCACTCAACTAGTGCTACTCCAGTTAACTAAGGATTCCCTCATCAAAAACTCGTGCATGTTTATTCTGAGAAAGACCCAATTGAGATTAATGTTCAAGGACAATGTACTATCAGTTGCATGTGTTTTCTCATGGAGAAAACTCATGCATGCAGTCAAGGATTTATCCTTGAGGATTACACATTTGTTAAGGATTGGTTTTCCACTTGCTAAGAGGAATATCATCCACAAGGAACAATGCAAGGAAATAGGAGCTTGGAGGGCAAAGAGGAAGGCTAGAGAGAAGCCAAGATTACCTGTGAGCATCTGTGAGGATTGTACTAAGAGTTGGCTAGCTGTGAGAGCTAAGGCTTTGTATAATTCCTATGTATTTTTGTTCACACCTAATCATCAAGATTGAGTGAATCTAATTAATGTAAATAAATAATAAGAAATATGAACAGTCATTGGGAGATGAAGTGAACAATCTCTCCCTCATGTATATAATAAAGACCAACTTCAAGGAATAATATATGAATTGATTTGTTTTGAGGAGTTACTACCTGGCTTGACATGGTATTAGAGCCAGCTCCCAAAATTAGTTGTAACTCCCTTATGCCAGTTTCTTGCAGTCTGTCCACTGCCCCCTGTGGAGTCTATCTACTGCGCTCTCTATCCCCTCCATAGTCGCTACCACTGTCTAAATGCTGCATTATCTGCGTGGATTCTGCGAATAATAATCATCTGCCATCTTCTACGCATAATCATCGTGGCTTCTAGAATTGAATACTATTGAACATTATTCCTGGAGGTCGATACATATTTTGCGTTGAATGATATTGTGGTGAAACCAACAAGAGCATAAGAGAGAGGGATGACTTTGGTGTATTTGCAAATCCATTACAATGGCCTCAACTTCAAAAGAAACAACGATATGTTTCCAGTCAGGTGCATCCTCCATGGATTTGGTCGCTAAGGCCTAAGCATTTTTGAAACCTTAGCTATGCTACGGCAACAACCAGGTAAGCAACCTTCTGGTTGGAGAAGATTACAGTCCTGTTTATTATATGGCCTCGGCCCATTTTGGACTCTTTGTTTATCTTTAAAGGCATGCTATTGTCATTTGTTTTGAAGGTTCTCTTTGTTAAATAAGAGCATTCCTTGTTTTCTTAGGGGTTTCACTTATGTGGGTGGAGGGCTTAGTACCCACTAAGACCTCTGCGCTTGCTGATAAACCGCTCTATTTAAAATTCTGATTTTTTGCACTTAAAAGTATAAGGGGTTATAGCCTCACTGCCTTCGAGCTCAAATTCTAGCGGCAGCCAAGTCTGCTTCAAGGATTCTGGTCACCGGTTTGGGATTCGTATTTGGACTAATGAGAACGAATTCAATTCTCTCCATGTTTGTCGTAACTTTCATAAATAAATATTATTGTGTATGTGAAGCGCATATAGTGTAGGTACTCGAGTGTTTGCAAAGTTTAACATTCATGGATGGACAACATCAGTGTTGAAATTTCGAATGGTTCTTGACTTTAAGAAACGTCTGCTACTCGCTTACAATTCAAACAACATAGAAATTCAAACACTGGTGCCTCCACGCAGGAACGAGGAACAAGGCTGTGATATGGTTGAATGTTTTTAAGAAAAAAAATGTGTGTGCATTTCAGACTCACTGACTGACTTCTTGAACGCTGCCCATATATATTGAAGTCTATTGTATTTTAATACACAGTCTTGGTGTATTACAATCTTGGTGTTGTACATTGAATGCTACCCATATGTTGAACGCTGCCCATATATATTGAAGTCTGTTGTATTTACGCTACCCTAATACATAGTCTTGGTGTATTACAGTCTTGGTGTTGTACATTTGTTGTCCAGTTGAATTTGTTGTCCAAACATATCAGAATTATATTTTTTCCCCATTAAGAGTAAAATTTTGCAACAGAAGTTTTTGTTACAATATGAATTCAATCATATCCATTGTGGGAATAGTTCTCATTGGCAAAGAGAACTATCCTGAGTGGTCCCGGATGATAAAACACACCCTCATTTTCAATGAGTTGTAGAAAGGAGTGTGCATTGGAGACGAAGATAAACATCCAGAACAACTTACATTAGACAAAGAGCTCGCCATTTGGGAAAACAAGAACAACAAAGCCTATGCATTAATTGCAGCATCTGTAACTGAAGAGGTGAGTCGCCATATTACACCATTTTCAACTACTTTCAAAGCCTTACAAAAGCTAAAAGAACTCTATGACTCACATTCTGCACTTGAAGTTGTTCAACTCTTGATTAAACTCTTCACTCTTGAATTCCAAAATAATGATCCTCTTGCTCTTGAATCTGAAGTAAATTCTATAATGCATGATATCCAAGCTACTAAAATTGATTTGGATATTCCTCTTCTTGCTTTTCTCAAGGCACTTTATCCTACTTACTCCAATTATCTTGAGTCATTGCAAGCAAATGGAAATCTTAAAGACATTACCTTTGACTCTCTTGTGAAAAAATATGCTGAAAGAGAGAAAGTTTTTGGAAAGAAGACAACCCCTGAATCTTCTGAAGAGGCTGTGTGCCTTGATCATAAAGAAAAGCATCCTGCTCAACGTTCTTCAAGAGGAAGAGGTGGTCGAAGAGGAAGAGGAAGATATTTCAGAGGTAGGGGGGCAGACACTCTCAAGGAGAAAAGGCAGATTTGCACTGCATACACTGCAAAAGAAATGGATCACATGATGCCTCTACATGCAAGTTACCATGGGACAAAATTAAGAAGCAAAGAAACCAATAGAAAGGTAACATTGATGATAAAAACAAAGGTAAAGCACCTGAATCTGCTCACTATGTTGTGGCACAATGTAATATTGGAGTAGATGAAGATTTATTTAATGCATCACTTGCTTCTTGGAAAAATGATTGGTTGCTTGATTCAAGAGCAACTTGCCACATGACTCATAGAAAAGATTTTTTTGAAGAATTGATTGACAATGTTGATGGAGCAGTATACTTTACAGACCAATCAAACATCAAGTCGTCAGGGCTTGACACAATCAGTCTTAAATTGCCTAGTCTTCCAGACTTTCTTTTGCATCATGTTCTATATCTCCCACAACTCAAGAGAAACTTGTTGTCCTTGGTCCACATGCGCCAGCAAGGTCACTCCATTCATATGTTTGATGGCAAGCTTGAGGTGAGAAAAGCATCTGACCACTCACTTGTCATGAGAGGAATAAAAGAAGAAAGGCTTCTCAAGCTGGAAGGTACCTCTGCTCGTGCATAACATTTCTCATACAATTCTCATTATGAAGAAGGTACACTTCCATCAAGTTTATTATGGCATGCTAGATTTGGACATTTGAATTATAACATCCTCCACTTGTTGAAGAAAAATGGTGTTGCTGGTTTGCCTACAATTCCTAGGAAATTTAAGCAATGTGATGCTTGCATTCTAGGAAAGCATAGCAAACAATCTTTTCATGATTCACATTCAAGAGCACATAGAAAACTTGAACTCATTTATTCAGATTTATGTGGTCCAATGCCTATTCCTTCTGCAAATGGAAATAAATATATCATGACATTTATTGATGACTACACTAGAATGTGTTGGCTTTATTTATTGAAGAACAAATCTGATGCTTTCCTAACATTCAAGAATTTTCATAAATGGATTGAAAATGATGCACAATCTCATATTGGGTCTATTCACACTGATAATGGAGAAGAATATACATCAAATGAATTTGAACAATATCTTCGCCAACATGGGATTAAACATCAAACAACTTTGCCTTATAATCCCCAACAGAATGGTGTAGCTGAAAGAATGAACAGAACAATTTTGAATATGGTATGATCCATTCTTTTTTTCAAAAATTTAAAGATAATGTTTTGGGCTGATGCTATTCTATATGCTGCATATATAAAGAATAGATGTCCATCTAGTGCTATAAGAAACAAGACTCCTTATGACTTGTGGTATCGACATGTTCCTTCGGTCAAACATCTCAGGATTTTTGGTTCCACCTGTTATGCTTTGATACCAAAGGTACATAGAAAC
>APFE031714390.1:13504-30862 GCA_000404065.3 Pinus taeda
TTGGTAAGGCCAAAAGGCATGACCAAAAATTCATAATGACCCTCATGAGTTCTAAATGATGTTTTTGGAATGTCTTCATTCTTCATTCTGATTTGATGATATCCTGAACGAAGATCCAACTTGATGAAGTAAATTGATCCATGCAATTCATCTAGTAATTCATTAATGACAGGAATGGGAAACTTATCTTTAATAGTGAGCTCGTTGAGCTCCCTATAATCTAGAAACATGCGCCATGATCTATCCTTCGTGTGCACCAATACTACTGGAGCAAAGAAAGAACTTTGACTTGGTTGAATTATACTAGCCTCTAACATTTCTACAACCATACGTTCAATTTCACCCTTTTCGGCATAGGGATATCTGTACGGCCTGATGTTTGGAGGAACACTTCCTCGAATCAGATGAATAGCATGATCATGATCACGCATAGGTGGGAGACCTTTGCGAGTCTCAAATACCTTGGAATGATTGTCGAAGACTTTTTGGAGATTTGGAGAAATAGATGATTCTGATGTGGAATCATCTAGCGAACATAATTGTGCAATTACGCCTCCTTGTTCCTTTTTTAGAAGCTTTGTCATGCCATTAGAGCCGATTATCTTTCCTGGTTTCCCTGCAATACCCCTTAATTCAACTTCCTTTCCTTCCGCAGAAAATTTGATGAAAATCCCTTGAAAATTAAAAGCTATTGTACCCAAGGATTATAGCCATTGGACTCCTAGTACAACATCAACACCTCCCATTGGAATGGAAAGCATTGGGCTAGTCAATACATATTCTCCCATGAATAGCTTGATATTATGGCACTTTCCAGAGCAATTTATTGTTCCTCCATTTGCATTAATCACTTGACACTCTGGTGCTGGATATAGGAAGCAATTCAATTCTTTTGCTACCTTACAATGAATAAAATTACGGGTTCTTCCTGAATCAATCAACACTATTACCTTTTTCTTCTTGATTTGTCCTTCAATCTTGATGGTTTGAAGAGTGGTATTTCCAGCCAATGCATTACAAGATATGGTCGGATTAATTTCCTCTTTATCTAGGCTTTGTTCTTGGAGTATATCCTCTTCTTTTGACCTTTCTTGCTCCTTTTCTACTTCCTCTTCACAATCTATGTAGAATAATTTCTTCTTAACACACTTATGACCTTTAGTGTATTTGCTATCACAACTGTAACAAAGCCCTTCTACTCTTTTTTCTTCCAATTGTTATGGTGTCAACCTTATAGGTTGTGGAAGACTAGGGGAAACAACACTTTCGTCTTTATAGTTGTGAGTGGTATGCTTCCTGGTTACCACAATTTTGCTTTCCATTTTTCTTGCTAACCTGAATGCCTTCTCTAATGAATCAGGTTCCCAAAGGTGAACATCATGTTGGATATTATCCTTTAAAGACCCTATGAACACATCAATCATATGCTCTTCTTGAATATGTTTTACCCTTATGTTAAATTTTTGGAACTCCTCGATGTGCTCCATTATTGAACCCTTTTGTTTGAGACTTATCAATTGACTAAAAAAATTGTTGCTTTTTGTATCCTCATAATGTGCTATCAATTCTTCCATAAAAATTGCCCAAGTGATAAATTGTTTACGAGAGCAAAGCCATTGATACCATACAAACTGATTTGGTTCCAAATATAAAGTTGCAATACGTACCTTTTGTGTGTTTTGCACATTATTGAGATCGAAAAATTGCTCCATCTGTAATATCCATGTTGCGGGATCCTTGCCATCAAACTTCCTCATATCAATTTTTTGAATATGGTGGGTCTTTGATCCCACATTAGAGTCTATGATATCATGATTAACATTTCGTTTGTTTGCATCATGAGTTTCCTTTACTACCTTTTCACCATTAGTAAGTATTTCTTGTAGAAAATTTGTCAAATCTGTCTTCAACCCTGCCATGCCTGTCTTCAAATTTGTGTTCAAATCTATCTTCAAATTGTCCATCCTAGCTTCCATGCCAATCATCTTAGCCTCCATGCCATTTATCTTAGCTTCTGTTAACTTTTGTGAGAGTGACATTTGCTGCACTTGTTCTTGTAATTTTGATATATCATGTAGCATTTCTTCCTCTTCTTCATGATTCATGCTAGAGTTTTCAGGTTCCTTACTAGGTGTTTTCATTTTCTTTCCTCATCAGTTACCGATAATAATGCTCTACTAGCCCTTTGAATTCCTTCAAAATAAATTTTCAAACCAATCTTAAGCAAAAATTTAAAAGAATCTACGCACCTTTTTTTCACTTTGTAGGAGCTTGATATTGCCTCTGATGTATCTCTGTACTTTGAGAACATCCAGTTCTGAAATTGTGACCTGCAGTAGCCCGCTGTGTCCTCTTTCAAATGCCACCATTCTGATCCAAATTGGATTCTCCAAGGAAGAGTTATGCGAAATCTCCCACAATGACCTAATTATAGAATAGTTCAGTAGAGCGAACTTGTACGACGTTCCATGAGTCATTGTTTCGACCTTTAGCTCTGAAAAATATATAGAAGAAACTACAGCCCATCCTCTTTCTACACCTTCTTACGAAATTTCAATCCAATGCTTAGACAAAAAGTTATGACGATTTTCCCCAAGTCACTTGTTTGGAATGTAATTCAGGAGTCTGGAAAATGACCAACTTCCTCAGATCATATCTCCGTAACTATAGCACAAAAAGCTCTGAGATTCGGACCCGAGATTTAGCGTGATGTCTTCTCAAATGGGTTTTGTTTTCAACTTCTGAAACGTCGCAGAAAAACAGTTATAGCGAAAATTCCACGATGACATGTTTGGAGCAGCGAAACCCTAGAATCCAAAGCTCTGATACTAAATGTTATGAAACCAGCTTCAAGAAAGATAGAAAAGATAGATCAACGCCTTAGAATTTGGTCTCTTTGAGGGTGAAACCTCCTTTATATTACATAAATGAACAATTCTTGGATGATTCAAATGACAAAACCTCCTTTCTGTATATAGGAGTCTATGGAGTCATAATATAACCCAGCTAACCTAACAATAATAATATAAAGCCACAAAAATAATAATAGAGGGATTCTATGGGGCACAGTAATAACAATATGGGGACAATAGGGGCACAACAATATTAACAAGGGGTATAACTACAATAGTAATGGGGTAATCATTACTATTATAGGGACCCAACAAGTGATCACAAACAACTAAAGACACTATCAAGAGGAAACTTGTCCTACTCTGTTGAACTTGGTGGCAAGAAGACCTATCCTATAAGAGGAATTGGATCTACCTTGCTAAAGCTGGAGAATGGAGGAAACATTCATCTCAACAATATTCTATTAATACTAGGTTTGAATACGAATTTACTTTCTATTTCATGTCTAGAACATAAGGGAGATAGAGTCGCTTTTATAGATGGAAAATATAACATCGCTGATAAAAATTCCATGTGAAAATATATAATACCACGGTTGATGGGACATGTATTCCCAGTTGAATTGTGGGCAAGAAATCCTAGTGTGGGTGTTCATTTGGTTGTTTATGGCTAAGGAAATTGGCAAAGGCAATGGATAATTCTTTGGAAAGGAAAAATGGCATTTTTGGCAAATTATTTATGAAAATAATGGAAATTAGGAAAAAAAAGCAGGTGAAAGTCACAGGTTGCATGTGAGGAGGAAAATGAAGGGAAATGTTGGAAAATGAAGAAAATAGAGGCCTCATTCATAAAGATGCTTTTGAGGATCATTTGGTAACCTTTTATTAGTTTAGCTTTGGATATTTCTCATTATTCTCTCTCTCTCTCACTCTTGGACACTTGGAGTTTCTTGGAGCACTTTGGCATTGGAGCAAGAAAGGAAAATAATGCCTCAGCAAGCAAAGATCAAGTAGAGAAATGCAAGATCAAGTAGCTACAATAGGCTTCATTGCAGGTATCGACTTGCATATATATTTTCCTTGCTAGATTTGGAATGCATGGGATTGCACGTGGTTCTTTTCTATCATGGCATGGGTTTCTCCAAGTGTGATAGTTTTCTTTAGCCTAGCCTTACCATTTCCTGGTAGCTTTGATGAGATGGGTTTCTCATATTCGATTAATGTGGGATGGGTAGATGGGTTCGAAGCTGAGTGGGGTGGATCTCTGAACTAACAAACACATGACCTAGTGGTCCCTAAACCAGATTGTGGATCACAGTAAAGCCACTGGCCTAGTAACCCTTGAACCAGACTGTGGGTTACAGTCAATCTAGATTGTGTGCCTCGATGGGACTAGGAATCCTTGCTAGTGAATGGAGGGATATATAATAAAGCCAAGAGGTGGATTTTGCTCCGTTGGGCCTAGTAGTCATGGGATGGGAAGTACGGTAATCATGGAGAGTGTGTCTCGGTGTAGGGGACGGTGATCCCTGGATTGAACTTTGGATTATGGTAAAGCTTGAGAGACTAGGAGGTACTCAAATTACTCATGGTGTAGGCAGGGAATTCTGGTGGCATCCATGTTTGTTGGTGTTTTTCTGGTGTGTTCTATGAGTCCCACATTCATGCTTGGAATATGGCATGGGGGTGATTGGATGAAGAGAGACTTGGATCAACCAATCTATTGTTGGGTGGAACGTGGTATTCCCATCTCTGGTTGGTTTATTGCATTCATTAATGCGAAATTCATTCCCTTGATTTTCATGTGTATATGTACTGATGTATATGTGGATTTTATGGCTGATATGCTTATGATATTTCTGTCCCTATTATGTTGGTTATATGTATGTTTTATGACAATAGCTATGTATGGCTGTCAACATGTTTTAACTTCTAAATGAATGGATAATGTATCTATGGCCTAATAGATGATAATGTAGCAAATGACATGAGGGAAAAATGGTTGATAGCGATTCTTAGTTAAGTATGAGAGCCCTACACCTAATTCTGTTGTTTATACCTATAGGTTACATGTTGATGATATGTTTGATGAAATGACTAGCATGGATAGTAGGGATATGATTAAGGTCTTATTCAACTTATTGCTTTTGCATCATTGTTTCCCTGTTATTTTACTGTTTCTGAGTTATCATTCCATTTTGGGCAGTCACCTGGGATCTGGGCTTGAAAAAGTGGCTCAAATCCCAAATTCGTTGGCATAACACTGACAATTTTAGTCACTAGTCGCTAGAAGGCAAGGCTGTGCGAGAGACTTTGGGTTTCTGGATGCTCTCTTTCTTATAGCATGAAAGTGACTAAGGCTTAAGATGTCCAAAACATCAGTGGTGCTGAGGGACAAGATGTTTTGAGGAGTTTCCATGTCTCCTGAGGGTTATGTTACCCATGTGGATATGTTGTTTGATGTGTTTCATCGATTCCACTTCCTTAAGGTCACATAGGAGGTCTAATCCAATCATAGTAGCCTCTCTTCACATGTTTACACGTTTGGCATGGTTACTTGGGTAGATGTGGGAGGAGGGTGTTACAAAGTGGTACCAAAGCATGGTTCACCTCTTGGACTGGATGGGTGGTTTGCGTTGGTCATGCATGCATGCCAGTTGCATGTGTGGCTCTTACACTTGCATTCCATGTTCTTTTTACATTACATCATGTTGATCGTGATTGTAGTAAGGTTGTCATGAATAACTTGATTTTGATTTTTAGGGATACATCATCATGAGTATATGATTGTTTATATGATTATATGTATCTTGATTACATCCTTGTATGCTAGGTTGCATTCTTAGTATGTTCCATTACATGTATCAGTCTTGTAGGTCGATTACAAGTATTGATCGCTTATGCTTCATTACATGCGTTCATGTGTATCTGTAGTTGATTAGGCATTGCTTATGCATGTTGATGGTTGCATGTGGAAATGTGTAAAATGGAGTAATGGTTGTTGTCATGCACGAGGTCACGGTTTGTGTAGTTGATATGTTCATGCAATGATGACTCGACTATAGCTAGAATGATGTGTATATGGTTTGGTGCTCATGTGTTATATGTCTATATGCAGTTGCCATGCATGGATGGTCTTGGTTATAGTTATGCATGCATAGTAGGTCAGACATGCCTTTTGAAGTCATCGTATGCAATTTAGGTGATCAGGGTGATATTAGTATGTTATGATGCTAGTTTGTTGGGTGAGATAGAGCAGGAGATGCAGATCATCATAGTGAGGTCGCAACATTAGACTTTGGGGTAAGAGCATATCGTCATACAAGTATTGTATATTTGGCATGCAGGTATGCAAGTTAAGTATTTTTATGTGCATTAGGGTTATATACATAGGTTATGTACATGTCTTTTCATGTTATGGTTACATTCATGATGGATGTTAGTTGATTAGTGTAGTTATATGCACATGTGTCAGATAGTAAAGAATGATAGTAACCTGTATTTGTATGCATTTTTATTGTTGTTTTATGTTAGATAACTTGATGATTAGGTTATATGTTGTTGACGAGAATGATATTTAGCTTATTGTTGTTATATGTTATTAACTTGATGATTAGGGTTATTTTATTGAGATCTTGATGTTGTAATTTGGATTGGTCATATGCGTGATGGTTATGTTCATTGCATTGAAGATCTTGATGTTATATGTATTTTGTAAACCTGGCTTGACCTATGCAGATGGTTATGGTTGATATATTCAGGTATGAGCCGACATATTTGTGATATGGTGTCATACTAATCTAGAATGATCGCACATATGATATTGTTATGCATGAATGACAAATTCTTATGATCTTATGATGTGAACATGTTAGTTAGTTATTGCTATGGATATCATGATTTATGCTTGAGTTGATATGGTATGAAGTTGTATCATCCTAACCTGAATTGATTTTGCAGACAAGATCGCCTCCCCTAAGATATATTAAGGTATGAGTTTGCTTATGTTGTATATTTGGTACTTGGATGTTTGATTATGTTGTCTAGTTGATTTATTTAACATGGTATGGTTGCAAGTTGGTTGAATGTTTGATGAGTTGCATAACATGAGTATGTGTTCAAATGATCTTGTTTTAAGATGTTTGTACTTATACATATGTCTTGAAACAATTGATATGTACTTCAGTGTAGTAGGTGACAGTTGTGGCGTTATGTCTAATGACTATGAGTTGACTATGGATTATGACATGATTGTTAGCCTTAGTAAGTTTTTTTTTTTTTTTGTGCTATGGTTCACGGACACCCTGGTCAACGGGTGGTGCTATGTCCATAGAAAAATCTGGGTTGATCGAACCCGAAGGAATCTAGCCCCGCAGCCCACTTGCTAGGCCTAACCCCAAGGGCTTTGGGGAGAATGGACCCTGTGACCTCCCGATGGCGAGGCACTGATTTTGACCAATTGAGCTAACCCTTGGGGCTACCTTAGTAAGGGTTTATTTCAAATTGATATATATTATTGTCTCGATATTTGGAACATGTGGTTGACATGTGTGAGAAGTTGCAGGAAAAATGCTTGGTATTAGCGTGACAAGGTAATAGTTGATGTGTTTATATAACTAAGCCTTAATTACAACAAGGTAAAAAGGTAAAGGAAAAGAATTGGGCAATAATTCATTGGGCTATGTTTGGAAACCCTAATTCAAAATGAATGAGTACTTTTCACATAGGATGTATTCTTAACCTTGATTTGTCTGAAATTATGTGGATATGTCCTATATTCATGGAAATGTATTTTACAGGTATATTAGCTAGTCTCTAGTTACAAGTGGATTTGTCTATGGGATTGGAGTCCCTTGAGAGATGGCATGGACATTTTCAACACAAGGCAATGTGCATGGCACAACAAGATAAGGTATCTAGTGTATTGTTATGTTTATTTATGCATTGATATTTATGTGTTTATGGAAGTATGATGTAGGGGATTGCATGGAAAAGAGAATGCCATGAAATCTACAAGAAGGCTCAGGTTGAGCTTTCTTTTGGAATCACTAGGAACCATGGTGTCTATTGTTGGTATTGTGCTTTTGGTCTTTTGTGATTTTCTTACACTTGATTTGTAGTTTTGTTATGTCTAGTGCATCATCATGCCACTTTGTTTGTGGTGTCTTATTGTTGTTGATTTTCCATGGTTTTCTTGTTGTTTTCTTCTCGTTCTTTCCTTTATTGTTTTGAGAGTCTTAGGAATTGGTTAGGAAAAGAGGAAATTAATGGATCTCGGGGAGAGTTTTTTGGTACCAACAGGTAATGTAAGACTCAAATGAAGCTCTGTGCATGAGTAAGTGTAGTGAAAGGTAAGACTATGACAGTTGGTTGGACTGGATGGGTCCATTGTGGTAAATGGATGGTGGCAATAAAGTCATGAGAAAGGTAACAAAAAAAGTAAAGTAAATGGATCTAAGGCATCAAATGCCTTGGCTATGTTGGGAACAACTATTCTTAATGTTGCCCATGTGTTGCATCAATAAATCAAGTCATGTTAATCCTTGACCTTGATATTTGGTAATTATGTTATGCTAATGTTAATATGTAGGTGTGTATGTACGTCATGTTTGACAAGGTCATCATGGATAATGATTACTAATGCTAACATTTATGTGTACATATATGTATGTATGCATATCGTTGTCTTATGGGATCATGATTGTTTGTGATAATGTTTATGTATATGTATGTATGTATCCATGTGTCTATGTCACTGTTCGACAAATAATCAAGAATCATTCTTGTGACAGAATGATTGCTTATGCGGGTGAATTGCATGAAGAAGTTCCTAGATATGAGGAATCATGTGGGAAGAGTTGTCATGACAAATTTATGAGGTTAATATCATGTTAATATGAATTTATATTGTATTCATTTATTATGCTTCTGCTTATGTTATGGACGAAATTATATCGACGGATACATCAGGAAAATGATATCAATGTGGTCTATGGCATGCTAGGATAAGCATGCATAAGACATTGGAAGCAAGGTTTCTTGGTAAGGACATTTTGGTTTTAGATGTGTGGTACTATTGTTGTGAATATATTGTATATGTTGTACATGTTGCATCTATGATGTGTGAACATGCGTTGTTGTGTATATATAGTGTGTGTACATGTTGTTTATGCAATGTTATGTACATGATGGTATAGATAGTGTTGTGTAAATATTGCATATGGTGTTGTGTGCATGATTGGATATGCAGTGCTGTGTAAAAATCATGTTATGTACATGTTGGATATGCAGTACTATGTACAAGTGGTGTTGCATGCATGTTGTACAAGTGGCACTATGTGTAGGTGGTTTTGTGTGCATGTCGTGCATGTAGCACTGCGTACATGTGATGTCGTGTACCTAGCATGCGCATGGTACTATGTACATGTGGTATTTTGTACACATTGTACAATGGTGCAGTGTACATGAGGAATTTTGTAGGTGGTGTTGTGTACATGTGATGATGTGCACACGTTGTGCAGGGGTTCTTTTGTACATGTGGGATTGAGTGCATGTCGTACATGCTGTGTTGCGGGCATGCAGTACTATGTATGTTCATTGTATATTCATGGTATCATGACATATGTATTCATTGTGTTGCACTTTATATACGTATTTTTGTTGTGTTGTACACCGGGTGTAGGTGTATGTGTTGTATGTTAGGTGTAGGTGCATGTATTGCATGGTGTTGTGTGCAGTGTGTGATTGTATGTGTGTGATGCATGCTATGTGTACATGCACATGGTTTAGGAGAAGGAAATAGGTGTTTGTCTGGTATGGAAACCGATCTAGAGTGCGTGAGGAATAAAGACAAATGTAGAAGCTAAGGATTGATGAAAGGATAAGTATCAACATTTTATTTCAGTTTTATTATGAATGTGATTTATGATTATGGTATATAATGATTATATGTGATCTATGATTCTAGTTTATGATGGTTATATGTGATTTATGATGTTGATCTATGATGGTTGTGTTTTGAGATTGAGATAACCAGATGTAATATGGTTATGCATGATTTTTTGATCAAATAGTTAGTTTGACTTGTTCTGATAGGCAGTAAACATGATTGCAAGTATACCTTATTGAGAATGTACCAAAGAGGTATTATTTGAAGTTATTTCAATTTAATTTGAATCTAATGGAATTTATGTGCTTGGTACAAGAAGCATGGAAATGCTTAGTTGGATGGTTGAAATAAACTACAAGAATTAGTAGTAGTAGTGAAAGAATTTGGAATAGGCAACAATATGTTGGTAAAGCACTTTAGGATCAGGCTCATTGTGGGACACTGGTACCCAATAGCGTCCATTGATTTCCATGAGCATGTTATGATTGGTATGATGGTTTTGAGGAAGGTGTATGCCTTGGTTTTTGTATCTTTCAATGTGAGGAAGCCTTGCCAAGGGATGGACTACCTAGGATGGGGTGCCAATGACACTTGGAAGGGGAGTGATTACATAGAAGGGATTGACGAAATTTCCCAAGGTACTTTGTAGTAGAGAAGGGAAGGCCGCGAATGGATTTGTTTTGGTCATTAGCATTTCCACATGGAATTAGATGCGCATTAGGAGTGTGCCCTGGAAAAATGAGTTGGTAATTTTTTACTAAGAGGACAGGTGGCGCAGGATTATAGTGCTAGACATTGGATGTAGATTTGATTTTGTAGTGGATTCTAGACCTCCTAGGAAGGAGGTGAATCTTGGTATTACTTCGAGGGTGGCGGTGCAAGCCTCTGGATTTCCTTGTTGATTGATACGGGCATTGTATTCTCTTATTTGCTAGTTTAGTAGATGTGCATATGTGTATATGTGACTATCATAAATACCCCAATGAACTGTGTTATAAAGCTCTAGTATGCAGTATGGTTGTTATCTAGTCATATTGTTATGTTTTAGAAAATGGTCATTATAAATACTGCAATGAGCTATGTTATAAAGCTCCATGGGAAGTATGTTTTGTTTTCAACAATTTTGTTGGTTATAGGTGTCATTGAACACCGAGGATGGTGTTTCCCAAGGGGGAGGTTTTTGTAACAACCCTGGTAAAAATTCGACGTAAAAATATATAAGATGACGGTTGATGGGACACGTATTCCAAGTTGAATGATGGGTAAGACATCCTAGTGTGGGTGTTAATTTGGTTGTTTATAGCTAAGTAAATTGGTAAAGGAAATGGCTAAGTCTTTGGAAAGGGAAAATGACATTTTTTGGCAAAACCATTTATGAAATTAATGGAAATTGGGAGAAAAAGGAGGTGAAAGGTCACAGGTTGCATGTGAGGAGGAGAATGACAGAAAATAATGGAAAATGAAGAAAATAGAGGCCTCACTCATAAAAAGGGTTATGAGGATTAGTTGGTAACATTTTGTCAATTTATCTTTGGAGCTCTCTCATTATTCTCTGTCTCTCTCTCACTCTTGGACACTTGAGGTTTCTTGGAACTCTTTGTCATTGGAGCAAGAAAGGAAAAGAAGGCAAGAGGAAGCAATGATCAAGTAGGGAAAGGAAGGATCAAACATCTAGAACAAGATCCATTCAAATTATCCACTTGGATGTGTATTTTCCTCACTAGATTTGGCATGCATGTGGTGATTTTCTATCATGGCATGGGTTTTGTCAAGTGTGATAGTGTTCTTTATACTAGCCTTTCCATTCCTGATAGCTTTGATAAGATGGGTTTCTCATATTTAGTTAATGTGGGATGGTCAAATGGATTCAAAGCTAAATGGGGTGGATCTCTGAACTGAAAAACAAATGGCATAATGGTCCCTGAACTAGACTATAGATCATGGTAAATCGATTGGCCTAGTAACCCATGAACCAGACTATGGGTTGTGGTAAAGGCAGATTGTGTACCTCGGTGGGCCTAGGAATCCTTATCAGTGAATGGCAGGATATATGGTAAAGCCAAGGGGTATATTTCTCTTTGTTGGGCATACTAGACTGAGGATGGGATGTATGGTAAAGCATGGAGAGTTTGTTTCAGTGTAGGTCCTAGTGATCCCTAGATCAGAATGTGGATTATGGTAAAGCCTGGGAGACTAGGAGGCACTCAAATTCCTCATGGTGTAGGAAAAGAACTCTGGTGGAATGCATGTTTGTTGGTGTTTTTTTGGTGTGTTCTATGAATCTCGGGGGTGTTTGTCTTAAGAGAGACTTGGCTCAGCTAATCTATGGTTGGGTGGAACTTGGAAATCCCATCTTTGGTTGGTTTATTGCATTCATTAATGATAAAATCATTCCCTTGATTTTCACGTGTAAATGTACTGATGTATATATGGATTTTATCTCTAATATGCTTATGATATTTTTGTCCCTATTATGTTGGTTATATGTATGTTTGACGATGACAACTATGTAGGGCTCTCAACATGTTTTTAATTGTAAATGAATGGATAATGTATCTATGGCCTAATAGATGATAATGCATCAAACCGCATGAGGGAACAATGGTTCACAATGATTCTCATATAAGTATTATGCCCCTATAATTAATTCTATTGTTTACACCTGTAGGTTACATGTTAATGATATGTTTGATGAAATGACTGGCATGGCTAGTAGGGGTCTGATTAAGGTCTTGTTCAACATATTTCTTTTGCATCGTTGTTTCCCTGTTCTTTTACATGTTATGAGTCATCATTCCATTCTGGGCAGTGACCTAGGCTTTGGGCTTGAAAAAGTGGCTCAAATCTCGGAGTCGCTGGCATAGCACTGACACATTTAGTCTCTGGTCGCTAGTAGGCAGGCCTATGAGAGTGAATTTGGGTTTCTCGATGCTCTCTTGCCTATAACATGAGAGCGAGAGAGGCTTAAGATGTCTAAAAAATCAGTGGGACCCAAGGACAGGATGTTTGAGTGGCTAACATGTCTCCTATTGGTTCTTTTGTTGATGTGGATAGGTTGGTTGATGTGTTCCATCGATTCCACTTCCTTAAGGTCACATAAGATGTCAGAACCAATCATAGTAGCCTCTCATTGCATGTTTACCTGGTTGGGATGGTTACTTGGGTAGATGTGGGAGGAGGGTGTTACAAAAAGGTTATGGTATGGGATAAAGTATCTAGCATCAAAAATGCAAAATTCATTGGGATTTGTGAAGGAAGACTCTACAAGTTGCTAACACCTCTCTCTCAAAGTTTGGTTCACATTGAAGTAAGTCTATATGAACTTTGGCATAGAAGGTTGGACACCTTCGATACAAAATATTACCAACTATAAATTCAATGGTGAATGACGTCCATGAACTTAAGGAGGATCAAGGACGAGTATGCAATGGATGTGCATTAGGTAAAAATGTTAAGAAACCATTTGGTAGCAGTGCTCCAAGATCAAAATAAATCTTAGATATCATTCACTCTGATGTAGGTGGTCCTATTTCTACAAAGTCTCTTGGATTTCATTGATGAACACTTAAGGAAAACTTGGACCTATTTGCTAAAGTCAAAGGATGAAGTATTCAAAACATTTCAAGAATTCAAATAAAAAGTAGAACATTTTATAGAAAGAAGGATAAGGGTACTAATATCTAATAATGGAGGATAATACACTTCAAAGGACATCATATCTTTTTGTATGGAAGCTAGAATTAAGAGGGAGTTCATAGTTCCATATAATCTAGAGAAAAATGGAGTAGTAGAATGAAAGAATCATTTGATTGAGGAAATTGTTAGAGACATGTTACATGATGAATACTTCCCTAAATTTTTGTGGGGTGAAGCAAGCAAAAAAAAATTCTGCTTTCAAAATAAAAGTCCTCACAGATCACTAGACAACATGACTCCTAAAGAAGCATTCACTAGAAAGAAACCGCGCGTAGACCATCTCCAGATATTTTGTTGTCCTATATACATTCAAATTCTAAAACATAAAGGAGAGATGTTGGATCCTACAAGCATGAAATGTATATTTGTTACCTATCGTAACACTTCAAAGGCATATAGAATCTACATAAAGGAATGACACCGAATTTAATTAAGTCGAGATGTGATCTTTGATGAAAGTATTGCATGCAAGAAATCTAAGGATCTCCCAATTGACTTTGATGATCAAGAAATTTCAATATTTGAATACTTTCCTGGGAGGAAAAGGATTCAAATCATGAAGAAGAAGGTCCCAATTAACCTTTTCCACAAGTCATCATCCCTGAAAATGGAAAGAGACCTAATTGGTTGAAGTCTACTCTTTTAGATGCATAAGGACATGGAGTAGCCAAAGGTACATTAAGGGAAAGTAAGAAGCCTAAAAGTTATTCATGGTATGCATCCTATATGACAAAGTTAATTTAAGCAGAACCATCCACCTTTGAACATTTTGTCAAACATAAAAAATGGAAAGATTCTATGAATGAATAATATCAATAAATAATGAAGAATGGAGTTTGGGAAATCATTCTGAGGCCTAAAGAAAAATATGTGGTGACTTCTAAGTGGCTCTACAATATTAAACATGCAAAATATGGAAGTATTAATAAATATAAGGTAATATTTTTGGTTATGTGTTTCTCCCAAAAATAAGGCATCGATCATGAAGAGACATTTTCCCCTATAGCTAGGTATACAACTATATGATCGTTGGTCTCTTTGGCACAATTGATGGGATGGAACATTCATCAAATGGATCTTAAGACAAAATTCTTGAATGGTACTATAAATGAAGAATGATATATATAACAACCCTTGGGATTTGAAGTGAATTATAGAGAGACTCATATCTATAGGCTGGAGAAGGAACTTTATGGCCTTAATCAAGATCCAAGGGCTCGGTATGCAAGGATGGACACATATATCCAAAGATTGGGCTTCTCGAAGAGTTATACTAATCTCAATCTTTATGTCAAGGTTATGAAGGGTTAGACCATAATAATTCTTCTATATGTGGATGGTGTTCTCATGATAGGTTTGGAAGGTCATATTCAAGAGTGAGAAAAAAAATTGGCAGCAGAATTCGATATGAAGGATCTAGGGTTGATGCACTATTACTTGGGGTTGGAATTTTGGAAAGGACTTGATGAGATATATCTAGGTCAAGGAAAATATGTGATTAATATGTTGTAAAGGTTTGACATGATGTATTGTAAACCTATGACAACCCCTATGATCACAAATTTGAAGAGGCGAAGAAGTTTTGATTCAAGCCTTATGGATCAGATAAGGTATAGGAAATTGGTTGGATCTATGATATATTTAGAGAATAATCAACTAGACATTTGTTTTGCACTGAATATTCTCACTAGGTTTTAAATAGATCCAAAGTATGATCATTAGATAGAAACCAACCATATACAAAGATATTTGAGAGGAACATCTCACTATTATCTGAAGTATGATAGAAAAATGATATCCAAATAATTGGACATACAGATTCGTATTGGGTAGTGTTACATTGTATTTTGTCATACTCCAGTTCACTTCTCATAACATATCCTGAAGTGCCAAAACATTCACTACTATGCAGCATATCCATCATGACATACAGACCAAAACCTCCCTAAAGAATCAAAGGAAAACTTCCCTGAATCCATTTTGGAGAAGGTTACCTAAAAACCTAATTTTTGGCATCAAAACGTTTTGCTCCACTGTCTCTCTGTGATGATGGTAGGTTGCTTAGTTATACACTCATGCTTCCAACGTGGGTTTTCATAGGAAAAGTCATGCTAAGACTCTTATGGGAAGTTTTCCCAAACTGGAGGAGAACCTTCACTCGCTAGAACCTTCAGGAACAATGAGCTCGATATTGGTTGTTGTTGATAGGGTCAAGCTCTCTCATTTGGGCCTCTCGATCTTATGATCATGGGGTTTCCCCTTGAGATGTGGAAGTTCCTCCCTCATTTTTGGATCCCTAACTCCCTTTCCCTTCTTATAAATTCACTCCCACCCCCAAATGTTGTTGGAAATAATACTGAGAGGGGGAGGGTGAATCAGTATTATCAAATTCTTTTCCATATGCCTTCCTTAATTTATTGATCATTTAACTTGTATATAATAATGAGCATGAAACAAGAAAAACATATAGTCACACCAAAGAACACTAGATATAAGGTGGAAACCCAATGTGGGTGAAAACCACCTACTGCAATATGTCTCGATCTTCTTTCAATTAGAAACTTCTTTTACAATGATTTTGTACTGGTGCAGTCCTTTACCAGTACGCAGGCTGCAACATGCAGAGAGCTAAAACTCTCTCTCATTTTCCAGTCTCTCCTGGAAGGGAGCTACAACCCCCTTTTGTTCTTTTACTTCTTTAAGGGCCACATTTCATAAATTTTCAAACTGGATCCAAGAAGATCAAATCATCAAGTACATGCAAATCACCCAAACTCCTTATACAATCAACCAATAGTCACCCAATTTCTCAGAATGCTAGAAACAGAAAGATAGTACCAGAAATATAAACCCAGAACTCTACAACAATAGATAAAAGATAATCAATAACTGTTTTAATACAGATCCGCAGTTTTTCCTTATCTGGACTACGTGACTCTGCACCCAACCTTATGTTATCCTGTGTATCCACGCAAAGCGCCTTCTGCTATACTGCGTATCTCCGCACTTCGCCTTCTGTCTTACTGCGTACTTCTATTGTGCCAGCGCACCTTCTGCTTCTATCGCGCCACGTACTTCTATGTATCTCCACAGCTTCTCCTTGTATTGCGCCGCGTACCTCTGACCTTGCTCCACACAGCTTCTTCTGCTTCGTCGTGTGCCTCTGCAGTGTACCCTTTGTTGCACCATGTACTTTTATTATATCACCGCATTGCGCCTTCGATCGTGCTGTGAGCCCCCGCACTGTTCCTTTCTTTAGACCACGTACCACCGCACTGCAACTTTCACCGAACTGTGAGCCTCCGCATCTACACTATGAATTACCTGTGGACCTTTGATTTGAACCGAACTAACAACCCTCCATTGTACCACTGACAGTCAGATGCAAAGATCTGATCATGCGCCCGAGAGATCACGACTTCATAGATTCACCTTCAAATTTACTTTGATTTAGATCAAGCATTTTACATTGACAACCCAATATTTTAGGTATTGAGATATTCAATTGAAGATGCCTTAGCCAAGTGGTCTCCTTCCCTATTTATAGTCAAGCCCTTATTCACACCATGGGACAAAACCATTAATAACCAATACAAGGGATCCAAACCAGTGCTAAAATAGATCCTATACCACGGGCCAAACCATAGCATCAGAAATGGCGGGCTAAATACCACGGGCCAAACATAAGAAACCCCACGTGAGCACGCTTCTCTGCCTTAAAGTGAGTGAATTGGGGTTTCACACCTTCTGAATGGGTAACCTGCGGGTATGACCGTGCCTCCGGGACGGTGAACCTGTGGGTCCGCACCTTTTGAACCATTCACCTGTGAGCCTCTTAATTTCCATCATTTTGAGAGCCTGAACAGACCATTGCCACTTGAGTGAGTTGCCATCAAGTACAACACCTGTATCATAGAGCCA
>APFE031714397.1:2673-35496 GCA_000404065.3 Pinus taeda
GACAGAGGCTATAAAAGCCAAACATACATGTAAAGAAAGGGTCTTTTTAGTCAAGCAGAGAACAAGTTGAGTAATTGAGTAAAAGAATTATCAAGCATTCAAAAGTACCAGAGAATTATTGTCCATCTATCTTATTTCCTAAATTATTGATTTGATCTCTCATACTTAATTAACAGAATTTTACATTACTGTAAACTAAACATAGTATCATGGCTGCTGTACGAGTATGAATTGTATTTAAAATCATTACCAAACAAGCACACGGAGATATAGTTGAAGAAGAATGGTTACGCACAGCTAATCGAGACCAGCAAACAAGTAAAGAGTCCAGCAAATGAATCAAATGCCAGCAACGTAGCAAAACCACAAGCGAAGGCTACAGGTACCAAATAACACATTCCTTTTCCTTTCATAAGAAAACAATTTACATTTATATTGTCCAGAAATATTACTGCATAGTCGAAACCGAAAGGGCCGAGTTCCCTTAAACATTACAGAGACTGGTACAGTCAAAACAAGATCAAAATTTGCTCAGCAACCACAGACAAGCAACAAACACAAAACCCTCTTTAGGGTTTGAATACAGGCACAAGATAAGGATTTGTTGAAGCCGTGCTCCAACCCAGGGAACTCATCCCAGAATGACAATGGTGGATGTGAATCCCACCAGACTCAAACAATAAACCAACAAGCGAACCGTATTCAGAACAGAGACCTCTAGACAGTAAGACAATATAGGTTACAGGCCTACCCACTTTCACGCTATTGGACATTTTTGAAGACAGAGACGTGCGCCCTCCAGGCCACCAGAGAAGACATGCAACCAAACAAGCGAGAGTGAGTTTGGAGTTCAACAGAACCTGAAGGGACGAAACCCTTGACAGAAAACAAAACCAGCATTAAAAAAATTAAAGGGAAAAGGGGAAGAAACACTCACCTGGAGACCGCGTGAGGAGGAGCCATACATTCGAACCAGAGGAAGGCACAGTAAACTGGAGACCAGAGGAGCAGCTTGGTTTAGACCCAGAACAAGGAGAGCGCGAACATTGAATCAGAGAAAGAGTATTTACCTATAGCAGTGGTTGAATGAACTTTTCCATTGTTCCTGTACGCTCAGCCACGGACAGAACAATATTACCAACAATTTCACAACCCAAGAATCACTACCAAACCAGATTCGAAAGCAAAGTACCAGAAGACTAACAGTACATGCAGGAACGGGGCAGCAAAAGCCGAATACTAGTGTTGTAACAACCTAAATTCGAACCAGACTTCTTTACAAGCAACCAGCAGTTACAGTAAACACTACCCGGACAAAGAGCTCGAATTCATTTATCAGAAACAGAGTAATAGAGTGAGTAAACAACTTACCAGATATTGCAAGAAAACCCCAGAGCTGAACAACATCGATGCAAGTAGGCGGACAAAAAATCAAATGCGCAGAGAAGGCCTCCACCCATAACCAGAGCAAGCACAAATACAACCAACAGCCATGAAATCGTAATCCAGAGCCAACAGAAACAGGATACAGCACCCTCAACATTCTTCCATACGCAGAGCTCGAAACCCTCAGAACCAAAGACAAGAATGACAAAGAACAATCGAGAAATCGCATAGGGTTAGGGTAACATCGTTTACCAAGGCAGAAGGACTGCCACATTTACACCCGCAGTTAATGCTCAGCTACCAGCTACAGAACGTGGGAAATACAATCGCCACGTAAACGTCCAAGTGTAACCTTAAAAGTGCAAAGGGTTACGCCAAGTGGGCTGGGTCCCATCAAATTGTTTCCTTCAACACTAAAAGGGGCTGCTTTGAAATGGTTCATGGGGTTAGTCACTCAATCCATTAGAACATGGAATGGCATGAAAAAGGAATTTTTGGATAGATACTTGGATTATTGCATGCCTACTAATCATAAAGATGAGGTGTTCAAAATGATGCAAAAAGGGGATGAAAACTTAGAAGATTTGATTAAGAGAAATTTGAAAAGAGCAAATATGAACAATTTAGATGAAGAAACTTCGAAAGTTCTTTTGTTAAAGGCCATTAGATATGAGTGGATAGATATCCTTAACATGATGGGGAAGGAAGATATATCTCAACTTCCATTGAGTGACATAGGAAAACTATGTGTTCATCTCTCAAGAGGGAAATCTAAAACAGGGAAAGGGCCAAGAGATCCTTCTCTTGTTAGAGCAAACAAATCCACAACTAGATCTGTAAGTAGGGTAGAAATTTGCAATATGCTTGATAAGTTTAAAATTGACATTCTAGGAAGCCTTAGTGAGAAACTAGACACCCTTAAAATGCAAAACAAGCAGAAAACAAAGGCTGATTCTTTAGCCATTTTTTGTCCAAAATGCAGAAAAAAACATGCTCTAAGGGAATGTCGTTTAGATGCAAAAATTGTAGAAACTTGTATGATTTGTTTGGAAAGCCATGAAACCAAGGGTTGTCCTTCAATCCCAGGTCTTAAGGTTGTCTTTCAAGAGGAAACAGTCCCAAATTATGCATTTTCTCTTTGTTTTGTTGCAAGAAGACCTTGGCAGGGGTCACAAAATTAGGGATTTAACAATCCAATGTATCTTCAGCCCCCACCAAACTAGAATCCTTGGCAGCAACCTTGGCCTCAACCTCAATCTCAGTATCAATCTCAACCATGGGCATAAGGGGTAAAAAATCCTTATGGGAGATTTTCCCAATATTATCAATGTCATCCATCTTATCAGAATCATCCTCCCCCACAAAATTAGTAACAAAATCAACAGCCACAACTTCAAAATAAGAATCCTCATCTTTCATTGCCGTTTCCACAACAACCTCCACAACAAAGTCAAAACCCTCAACCCTTGCTGCCATTTTAGCAGAAACCAAGTCAGCTATTGGCCCAACCACTACCAAACCCCAACAATAAAAACCCTCATATTGCTTACATGCTAGAAGGACAAAAATTTCCAACTTACATGATTACTCCTATAGATCTTAATGATGTTCAACAAAGATCTGGAAGGATATTAGAAAAGGAAAGACCTTCTATAGTTTTTCAAGAACAAGACACTTCTGAGGAGGATTCTCTAAAAGTTAATAAATTTTTTGAGGGAACATCTTTCCAAAACCAAAACATTGAAAAAGAAAAACAAAAAGAATTAGAGAACACAACTCCTATCATTAAGCAATCAACATCTACTTCTACACCTCCTTTTCCTGAAAGACTACAAATCGATAGAGGGGTAGAAAAACAAATCTTGTTGCCCAACTATGATTTCTTAGATGAATTGAAGAATGTTTTTATCAAAATTCCTTTTTTACAAGCCATTAGAGAAATTTCAATTCTAGCTAAGACAATAAAGGAGTTGAGCATCAAAAGACCAGGAAGAAAATCAAAAGAAACAAAAAGAATTCACTTGTTAGGAAAGATAACAGACATAATGATGGGAAAAATTGCCATACAGAAATATGTGGATCCAAGAAGTCCAATTGTCAAGACACATATAAATGGAATTGAAATTCCAAATACATTGATTGAATTAGGGGTAGCAATAAACATCATGAGTAGACAAACTATGGAGCAGCTTAAACTTCCCAGTCTTCTTTACACACCTACCTTACTACAACTTGCAAATAGATCAATAATCAAACCAGATGGTGTACTAGAAGATATTTTAGTCTCCTTAGATTCTTGGGAATATCCTGTTGATTTCATGATCTTAACTCCCAAGAATAATTTAGAAGTACACCCACTCATATTAGGAAGACCTTGGCTGGCAGCAGTTGATGCTTTTATTAGTTGTAGATCTGGTGACATGTATATTTCTGATGGTAATTCAACAAAGAAATTTACCTTGTATCCTCCAGCAAAAGAAATCATAGAAATAGATGACAAGGAATGGATTGATGATGAAGATGATATTCAACCTCTCTTTACTATGTTAGAAATTAGTGAAGACAGTCAAATTTTGAATACATTGGAAAATTTTGAAAAATCTTTAGAATATGATCATGCACAATTTCAAGAAAAATCTAATATTGAATACTTGTCATCTAGGCAGATGTCTCTCTATTCTATGGAAGAGTTTGGTAGCTCTACAATTGAAATTTTTCCAAGTAGGACATTGAACATGAACAAAAACTTGGAGAAACTATAACAAGAAGAGCTAACCAAAACATTACAAAAACATTATGTTGCATTTGCATGGGAGTACACCGACATGAGTATTGATCCTAAGGCTTGTATCCATCATATCTATATTGAGGAAAATAGTAGACCAATCAGACAACCCCAGAGAAGAATGAATCCAATCTTAGGGAAATTGTAAAAGAATAGCTCCAAAAATTACTCAATGTAAACTTCATTTACCCAATTTTAGATAGCCAATGGGTTTCTCCTTTGGTAATTGTGCCTAAAAAGAATGGTAAATGGAGAGTGTGCATTGATTACCGAGAATTGAATAAAGCAACCCTTAAAGATCACTTTCCTTTGCCCTTTATAGATCGAGTGTTAGATACATTAGCAGGTAAGAAGTATTTCTGATTCTTGGATGGTTTTAGTGGTTATAATCAAATTCAGGCAACACCCAAGGATCAGGATAAAACCACATTTACTTGTCCATGGGGAACTTTTGCCTACCGAGTACTTCCTTTTGGATTGTGTAATGCACCTACAACATTCCAAAGAGCAGTACTAGGAATTTTTTCTGATCTAATACATGATTGTGTAGAGGTATATATGGATGATTTTACAGTCTATGGAAACACATTTGAAGAAGCTTTGGAAAATTTGGAAAAAGTTCTTAAAATATGTAAAGAAATAAACCTTTCGCTAAGCCATGAAAAATGTTTTATGATGTTTATAGAAGGTATTGTTTTAGGACATCACATTTCAGGAAATGGGATTAAATTTGACAAATCTAAAGTTGAAGTCATCTCTAACTTATCAATTCCAAATTTCCAAAAGGATGTTAGAAGTTTTCTAGGATTTACAGGATACTATAGAAGGCTTATAGAAAACTTCACTAAAATAGCATCTCCACTCTTCAAATTGCTTACAAAAGATTGTGAATTTAGTTTGAATCCTGATTGCCAACTAGCATTTGAAACCTTGAAAGCAAAAATTTTTGAAGAACCTATTTTAAGAGGTCCAAATTGGAAACTTCCTTTCCATATTTCCACAGATGTTTCAGATACAGCTCTGGGAGCTGTATTGGGACAAAAGGATTTAATTCCTTATTCCATTTACTATACAAGTAAGCATTTGACTCCCACTGAGTTGAATTATACTATGACTAAAAAGGAATTTTAAGTTGTTGTTCATGCAATTAACAAGTTCAGACACTATATAATAGGCTATGAAACCTTTGTTCATACAGATCACTCTGCAATTAGATATTTGATGAATAAACCAATTACTAATGGCAAAGTTACAAGATGGATTTTACTTTTGCAAGAATTCAACATTACTGTGTTAGATAAACTTGGAAAGCAAAACACAGTTGTTGATTTCTTGTCCAGGATTCAGAATATCAAAGAAGACTCTCCAGTTGAAGATAAGTTTCCTGGTGAATATCTTTTTGCAGTAACTACTCAAACTCCTTGGTTTGTAGATATTGCTAATTACTTGGTTACAGGGAAGTTACTTCACATTTGTTTCCTAGAGAGAAAAGAAAGATTATTCAAGAAAGTGCAAGATATTCATGGATCACTAACGAGTTGTATAAAACAGGGTTAGATCTTATGATTGGAAGGTGTGTCAGTGAAGATGAAATGCCTGATATTCTCAAAGCATGTCATGATGAGCCGTGTGGTGGACACTTTGCTGATAAGAGGACAACCTATAAAATCCTTTCTTTAGGATATTATTGGCCATCCATCTTCAAAGATGCTAAAGAATATGTCGGAAGGTGTGGCAGCTGCCAAAGGGTAGGGAAACCTGCTCCCTCAAATGAAATGTCATTACAAACTCAGGTACTTATCGAGCCCTTTTAAAAGTGGCCTTTAGACTTTATTGGACCAATTAATCCTCCATATAAGCAGAAAAAGTATATATTGTTATACATTGATTATGTCACTAAATGGGTAGAAGCCAAAGCATTACCTTTTGCTAACGAAAAATCTGTAGTTAATTTTCTTTTTGAGGACATCTTTACTCGTTTTGGTGTTCCAAGAGAAATTGTGACAGATCAGGGATCTCAATTCACATCCAACATGATGGAAAGGCTTATGGAGGAGTACAAGATCAAGCATAGAAAATCTACTCCCTATCATCCACAAGAAAATGGTCAAGTGGAGTCCACAAATAAAGTGATTGAAGGAATCCTCAACAAGACTGTACATCTACATAGAAGAGATTGGGCAGAAATGCTTCCTGAAGCCTTATGGGCCTATAGAACTACATGGAGGAACACAGCAAGACATACACCCTATGAACTTGTTTATGGGAAACAAGTCCTATTCCCTATAGAGTTCCAAATCAGAACTTTCAAGATGGCAGTCCAATTGGGGATGGATTTATCAGAGGCTAAAAAACATAGACTGGAGCAATTAAATGAACTTGATGAAATCAGACAAGAGGCAGTTCAAAGGACTAGTCTAGTCCAAAAACATAGGGCTAAATGGAATGACAAATACATCAAGGACAAGAGGTTTCAAGAGGGAGATTGGGCACTGCTATTTGATTCAAAGTTTAAAGATTTTCAAGGGAAGTTTCAAACTCATTGGATTGGGCCATATGAGATTGAAAAAGTTTGTAGTAATGGAGTAGTGAAGATCATAACAATAGATGAAAGTCAACTCCTCTTCTTGTGAATGGTCATAGAATAGATTGGAAATATATCAAAAACCAATCTCAAAGGAGGAGTTCATCAAGATCTTCTAGAACAATTCTGAAATGAAGTTAGTGAAGAAGAATCCTTATTCTCCACCAACTTAGTATTTATTTTTCCTATCTGAAAAAAAAAATAAAAAATAAAAATGAATATATAATATATATTATATATATATATATAAAATAAAAAACAAATTGTATAAGGTTGAAAACCAATCATTGGTTGGCATGCTTATACATAAAATACAGAGTGAAAATCAAAAGTTTCTGACACCCTTTATTTTCCATTTCCTTTCTGAAAAAAGAATGGTGACAAAAAGCCACAGTCACTCAACATTCTGCAAAATTCATTTTCTCATTTCATTTCAGTCTGTTTTACTTTTACAACTTCACTTCTTTCCATTGCCATATTTCACCAATAATTTTTTCCTTTCCCAACATTTCTTTTATCTCCATTTTTCATTTATCATCATGTCTTATTTTCACTTACACAACCATTTCCATTTCATTCAAAAGCCATATTTTACTCTCGGTTTCACGTTCTATAGTTGTTTCCACATTCTGCAGTTAATTTCGTTCCGTAGTTGATCCTATTCTACAGCTAATTTGATTTTGTAACAACAATTTGATTATCAGTCCAAGCACAAGAGTCCAGTTCATAATAAAATATTGTATGCAGGTAATTGAAGAAAAATCAACTTTGAAGACCAGTCATGCCTAAAGCACCTGTGGAGAAAACATCAAAATATTAGAAAGCGGAAGGTAAAGGTTCCAAAGGTAAAGTACACAAATTTATTTCAAAAAGAAATTCAAAAACATAAGCTTGTATAACATGTATGATCACATGTCTCCTTAATTAATCATCATGTGATTTGATTGCCACGATGTCTCTACCATATCTTTCGCCTTTAATGAAAAACAGTCCAATGATTCCTTCATAACTAATCTCCTCTTCAAACTCCATAACTTGTACTTAACCGGTCCTCCACAACTAAATTTGTTAACGATCAAGTTAATAACGTGACCTACCTATACACGACTCTTCAAACCCTGACTGTTTATTTATTACATGCCAAATCTCAAGTTTTTCTCTCATATTTACACAACCATTTTGTGTATACACTCATTCTATTTCCATATATTCCATATCTACAATCGTCCTGTTTTCATATACCCAGTCACTCCATTTCCATATACACAGTCTTCCTATTTTTGTATACAAAGTCTTCTTATTACCATGTATACAATCATTCCATTTCTTAGACAGTGAGAGTAGTTTTGAAGGGTAACTAAGAATAGAGGATATGGGGCTTATTGTTAGAACTAAACCCGTAGGGGTACAATACATGGAGGGATATCCGCAGCTGAAGGGAATGTTACAGAAGGTAGGTTGGCTATGTTTTATTGAAAAATGCAATGTTTACCATAAGGAAATCACTAAATCCTTTTCCAGGTCATTTGATGGCACGAAAGTGGAAATAGGGGACATCAAATTTGCAGTTACAGAGTCCTTCATAGCAGAAGCAACAAAACTCCCAAGGCTAGGAGAAAGCTGGTTTAAAAACAAAGAGTTTCAAGATGAATCTTGGAAGGTGATTCTTAAAAACCTAGGTATGGATGTTTCAATCTTTAGAAAAGGGATTCCAAATTCTGCACTCAAAAACAAATGGAATAGAATGTTGTTAATACTGCAAAAATTCATTACATATGAAGGGAAGTTTGGATCTATGTATGTTTTTCATATAAGATTGTTAATGAATTTTCTAGAGAATGGAACCCTCAATATTTCCTTTTTCCTTTTGAATAGTCTGAAAAGAATGACAACTAATGTTCAAAATAAAGTTGAATCAATAGAAACCACTCTATATCACCAAGGATTAGTGAATATTTTAGTTGAATTTCATTTAAGAAGTGTAGGGGATACATGGGAGGACTTCTTAGTAAAATAGTTCTTCCAAGATCCTCCAAATTTATCTGAGGGAAGTCTAGTTAAAAGAAGTAGAAGGAGAAATATCAACATTGGAAGCTCCTCACAAAAATATGATATAAAAATGGCTCCTAAAACAAAGGTTAGGAAGCAGACTAAACAAAAGAGAAAAATGAAAGAAAGGATTGAAGAAATCAATAAGGACATCCATGAACCTTCATCACCTCAAGAAGATGAACAACTGATTTCTGAAATACTAACAAATATCAAAGAACAAATCAAGAAAAATAAGGAGAAAGGAAAGAGGAAAAATGATACAAAAGAAGAAACCTTAATCTTCCAAAACTAGAGAAGGAGTTCTAAACTCCAAGGCAAGGTGAAGAAGGTGAAATCAAAAGAGGCCCAATTTATAAATTTAGAGGAAGAAACCCCAGTTCAGTCCCTTGACAGTATTTCATATGAATAAAGTCCACATAACTCTCCTCCACATAATTTTGAAGGTAGCCTAAGTAGAACTTCTCCTGGCATTGATCCAATACAACAACAAATCTATGACTACATAGAGTCATTAGAGAAAAATAGTACATCAGTAGACCCAGGGACTTTAGCTAATCCAGAGCAGCCTGCCACCTCAAAAGAAATTCTAATGAGCTCTCTCAAATAGGAGATCTATGAGCTAGAAATTCTGAACAGGCACATCTAAAAAGAAAATGAAACCTTAAGGGAACAAAATAAGTTGGATAGAGCTATTCATGACAACACAATGCTACACTTGGGATTATGGCACAAGAAGAATAGGAAGCTAAAAGGGAAAAATAAGAAGCTAAACAAGAAACTTATTAATATCAAATATAGATTTCTTATGAGGAAGCCAAGGATGGCAGTCAGTGCAAAGAAAAGCAAGAAGAGGAAGTTGGATGTGTTGGTTGAAGTATCATAATAGATGCAATAGGAGGAGGAAGTTCATAATATTGATTGCATGGGGACATGCAATGGTTTTGCATTGGGGATATGTTGAGCCTCAAAACTACCCTTTCCTTAGCAACTCCTCTCATTCCTTTTCTTTGTTTTTCCATGAAGAAAATGCATCCCTATCATCAATAACTAGTATACATTGCTTTAAGGAGAACATTTTAGTGATTTACATGTTATGATTTTATGTTTTGCTGTTTGAATAAGTTTTTGTCTTTTAGCTATGGAATGTGGCCTATTCTGCAGCTAATCAACTGTTCCACAACTACTTCCATGCTTTAATAGGTTCCAAGTGTCAGAAGGAGAAACTAACTACATGGGCAGCTTGGAAATCATCATGACATGGATCATGTCCTATTCACCTCGCCCAGGTCGACAAGGAAGATGGTACAAGACTCCAGACAATGAAGAAGTCAAACATAGAGACCAAAGGAAATAGGACTCTATTTTGTACATGTTTCACAATGATGGGATCCGAAACAAATTCCTGAACCCACAGACTCCAAAAAGGTGTCTGTGCAACCGAATCCAACAACCACCATCTTAGATTTATGTCTCCAGCAGCTGAGGAAGAAAATTTCATGTGCCTGTTTGCTACGTGTTTTTGGCTGTAGCTTATTTTTCTCCACAAACAGTTGCATAATTTTCTTATAAATACCTGTGTAAAGAACTCAAAACTAGTTCGAATTTCCTCATGTATTAAGCTCAGACTACTGCTTTGTAATTTTGAAAAACTCATTTCTTGTGTTTATTTTTAATATGAAGACCGCAAGTTTTAGGGATATGTGAAGGAGTTTCTTGGAGTTTGATTAAGTACGCATAACCTGATCAGTTGCAAAGGGCCCCTATGCTGACTAATGTTTTATTTCATTTTGTTTTATATTTTCGAGTTAACTGTAAATTCATCGTTTCTTCCATAATGTTCATAACCATATACTAACCTTGTTTATAATGTAGTCTTTATCATTTTCTTACTAATGCAAAATAACTTCTTTCAGTGCAGAATAACTTTCTTTTTTCTTAATTTCAGTCTAGTTTTTATCAGTAGCTAGAAGTTGAATTCAGTAGTGTAGAGTAGTTTGCTTCATTTGATGTTTCATTAATCTTTAGGTTTTTAATTAAACTAATTAGTACCATTATTGCTCTTGCCATTTCCTTACTAGTTTATTGACTCATGGTGTAGATGAATGTTTCTAAAGAGCCCTTCTAGTTGATAACTCATCTTAAACTAAGTGGTTGAATACTTCATTCATGCAATGAGTATTTTATGCATTTTTGTTTTTATCTTCTCTTAGAATAATGAAGTACAAAATTCCTCAAAATGTCATCACAAGGAGGTTTTTGTCCCAAAATTGAGAGGCAAAGTAACTAAGCACTTCATTTAGTTTTGTTTCCATATTAGATTAGTTGCAATTTTCAGTCTTAGTATTTCATTTAGTTCCATTTTCATAGTAGATTAGTTGCAATTTCATTCTTAGTCTTGGTATTTCATTTAGTTTTGTTCTTGTAACAGATTAGACAATAGTTACAATTTCACTTTCAGTTTTCAGTATCCCATTTAGTCTTGTTTTTTTTGTAATTGAATAGACAATAGTTGCAATTTTACTTTTTATTTTGTAGCTCATGATTTGGAAATAATGATATGATTAGAAATAAAAACTTTGTTTTCATTTCTTGACTAAACTTTGCTTCCAAATCTTACTTAAGCTCTTTTTATCTCTCATTTCTTTAGGTTCTTAGCAATCTTTACATAAGTTGGATTTAAGATTTTTGTTAAGTACATTGTAAATCATTAGGGATGAAAGGATGAAAAACCCCCAAAACAACATAAAACTCAAAAACAATGAAGTAAGAAGGGTCATCTAGCACGTATAGTGCACTACACTTCATCAGTTTACGATACCCAGATTGATAATTTATGTAGAGCAATTTAGGACACTAAATTGACCAAACAGGGACCACGAGTAGAAAAGAATTAGGGTATTTCATTACAACATTGGTAGAGTGAAGGACAACATTAGGTCTGCAGGTAAAATGGTCAAGCACAATTTTGAAACCATGAAATTATTCCACTCTAAAACAAACAATAATAACCAAAAGAAAAGAAACCATAAAGGTTGAGGGTTTTTGAGTCATCAATGTAAGGAGCTTGATGTAAATAGGTATGGTGGAAAAATAATAGCCTTGTAATATAGCTAGGGTTATGCAGACTGCGATAGCCAGGAATTCGACAGGTTAGACTAGCACATAAATTGGTAGAACACACCTAAATTATAGAGGAAGAGAATACTTAGATCAATGGATATTTAGAATGGAAGAGTACCTAGGTGCAAATCCCAAGGAGGCAAGACTGAGGAAAAAATTGGTCACAAGATAGGTGGCTCAAATGGGACCATGGCTAGAATTCACCTACGTTGATACCATGTTAAACTCACACAAGGAATACACATGATATGAAAGATAAAACATTTAGTTTCATATATTTTTAACTTTAATGTATATTATTACACTTTACATGACCATTGGATTCATATTCCAGGGTCTCTTAGGCTCCAATGAAATTTCACATTCCACACCATAACCCTTAGTAGATTAGGTTTCCAACATGCTTAATGCTTTAATACTTAATGGGACAAATTTGATCAAAGATATACCTTAAAGATGTGGATAATGTGCATTATCTTTAATTGTGTATGTTACACTCAAATGTAGGTTAATGTAGTTAAGTAAATACGTATGTCGCATATATATTGCTAAAAGGGTGAGTTATAATCGAATGTATAATGAAATTAAGTAAAGACATATGTTGTATATAGACTGCTAGAAGATTAAAGGAGATTGCTCAATGAGTTTGGTATATCTACTTGCGTAAACAATAGTAGACCCTTCTCTTTATGTAATTGAGTCCTTGCATACATCACAAAAAAAATTGACAAGTGAATTATAACGAAATAAAAATTATACCTTGTTATCATCTAGTTATATTGTTTAGGATTAAGCCTCTGAAATATAGTCCTAGTGCTATTTCTAAGGAGGATGTAATGAGTTATGATGATAATTATCTTCTTTTTTAAAATCTTTGAGACATATTTTAATTTAATGGGGTGGGGGATGAATGTCATGCCCCATTTTACCTTGACTATGAGGCATACACCTCTAGTATTACCTTGAATTATGACATATATACTATGACATACACTTTACTCTTTGAGGACATCAAACATTGATGATCTAGTTATATTTTCATGAAGTGATGACTTATTATTTCAATTACTAGTCTAGTTTTTGTTGATAGCTATGATATTCTTTTAAATTGATGATTTTAATGTCGGTCATCATGTATACATTGTAATGACTAATATTTATGATTATATGTTACTTACAATTGTCTTAGTGTGTCAAGAGACCACAATGGTGCATAAGCGTGTGACAAGATAGTGGTTCTAGTTTGGTTTTTAAGTATAGTATATTTTGAAAATTATCTATCTATCTATATATATATATATATATATAATATATAATATATATATATATATATATATATATATAACAATATACACACAAACACAACACACACCACACACACACACACAATATCGATGAAAAGGGTAGTGGATGCAGGCACGAGTTATGTTTTTATTGAATCACTCACATATAGGTTACGAGGTTGTATCCACCAACACCCCTATTGTGGCTTGGCTTAGAAGGTTTAGAACCTTCACCTTGAAGTTGTAGGATGTTGTGACAATTAGAGAGAAAATATGTTCACTCACGAGGTTTCACTAAGGTGCACACATCAAGGTGGACACCTTGATCCTCGGTCATCATTAATCTCACAAGGGGTGATGATCCTCGGTATTGCAACAAGAATGCTGCAACTCCCAAGGCTACTATCATGATGTAATGAAGTGCATGTACTGAAGCCAAATCGCAAACTAATTGTAGAGAATGAAATGTTCGAAATGGAACCTTAACCTATTGCAAGAAAGAAAGTACAAGGAAAGAGACTGAAATCAAATGCTAAAACACACCATTTTCTAACTAACTACTAAGAGGCTTTGCTTCAAAAGAATGCTAAGTTAACATGTATGCAATCCTACTATCCTAAGCATGCAGATTCAAACCATCAAACCTTCTATTTTTATGCATGTAAATGAATAAAATAAATTTGTTTTTCTTTTGTCTTTTTTCATGTGAGAGTGTGAAAGCTAATCTCTTTTGGTGATGTGGCAGGTGGCTTGGAGATGATGGCAAATGGTAAGAAGGCTTGGGAGACTAGTAGGGACCCTTTGCTAGCTTCCTAGAGGCTTTTTCCTCAATTCGGCCTCAAAATAGGCCACTACAGGAAAACCTATAGGATCCCCTGAAAAATTACAACATACATTTGAGAGAAAAAGGATGGATTTTGGAGGTGATGGAAAGCTTAGGGAAGGTAGTTGGTGGATGGAATTAGGAAAAAGAGTGCCTAGGACCACTTCAAAGCTCAAAACCAAAGTTGGGAGATGGCTGGATTTGCTCAAAAATATTGGAGAAGTTTCCTTGTGAAATGATGAAATTGGTGAGGGTTTAGTGAAATAAAGTGAGGACAATGGGTGGATGAAGTTGGGGTGAGGTTGCTGACTATGAAATCTCTCTGTACTCCTGAAACACCTGCATGACATCTGATCTGAAAATGAGATCTTAGACTAATATTAAAGTATTACAGACTTATGTGCATGGATTTGCCTACATTACTTAGTGCAACGGATCGATAAGATTGCGAATAATATAGGTAATGAAGTATTTAAAGAAACATAATAGACAAACACACATAACACAACAAGTTTAATATGGAGTTCACCCAAAAGTCCTGGGCTATGTCTCCTAGTCCAGCCTTCAGTGGTGACCTCTATATTATGTATTCAAGAGCAGAGTTTTACAAAATGTGTGCTCAAATTGAGTCTTAACACAACAGGAACAAATAATAGGGTTTTCTTGAATCCCTCAAGTCTTACTGAGTACACAGACTCTCCCTCTTACTTTCTGTCTCTGTCTTCTCTCTGTCTCAACACCGCTTGCCTCTGTCTTTGTCATTTTTTGGCTTTTAAGCCAATCGACACTAGTCTGTTTGTTTTCCCTTTCAGGCTCTCTAGCTTCCAGGCTCTGTTCGTTCAAATCCCCCTCTGAGCATTAGCAATCATTGCTAAATGCCTTCAGGGATGGTGGCCACCTGTTCTATATTGGAAGGACCATCAGTGTCTTTGAAATCCTCAGAATAGTCATTCTCTGTTTACACAGAGAAATACACTAAAACAAGGGAAAATCCGCCCAAATGTAATCTATGGGACCTAAAATATTATCAATTCCACCTTATAACTCCATTGGGTCTGTCTTTATATCACTATCGCATGTCTACCATTGATTTGAGTGATCTTGATCCAATGGTCAAGATTCATTTTGGGCGACTTATGCATACGAGGATTAACTGCTTGAAAATGGTGGTTTTCTCTCTCTAGCGCCTAGCCACGTGTCAGCTAGTGGATGGGATCGGGCGGAGCCTGTCTAGTACCACTTGCTGCCTAAGGCCCGCCCGAAATCCCACTCATTACAAAATTCAAAATATACATATTTGCATGTATAAACCCTTTCGAGTTCGGATTCATCGCATCGGGCATATTCCCTTTATATTTCGTTTATTTGGCAAAAATGCGAAATACACAGAAAAATGTTGTTTTTCGGATCTCAAAATATGTTAAATATCATCTATAACCCCATCAAGTTTGGCTATCGTGAGTCATATTTATATCAGCCCCACTCTGTTGTATTACTCAAACATGATATTGCGATGCGATTGATCGCAATCGCATATCGCACAGACCCCGAGCCATTTGTAAGTGCTCCTTTGTAATATGCCAGTTGTGATATTGCGAGTTAACATGGGCCTTCAATCTGCACGCTTGATCAATGGTCCTTGTTGACCCATGCTGATCGCAATCGCATATTTCATATGGTAGCCTCTGATAGCCTCCGTCAATTGCGATATACCGATCTGATATGGACTGTTGATCGACCAGATCCGACGGCTCCTGTGCGCCATTCCTTTGACCTTCGATAGGCTTGTTTTCCACTGTTTCTTCATGTTTTTCACTCCCGATAGTGTTTTCTGCCATTTTGTGAAGGTTTTCCTTTTGCGATAGTTTTTATTTTTGAAGACTTAGAGGGTTTTTAGGATCCATTTTGGATCACGCCTTCCCACTGAAAAAGTTTTTGGACCACCAAAAGTTGGTTTTTAAGCATCGATCAAGTGAGGATACAACTTCCTCACTTGTCCAATCTCTATCCATCTTACATTTCTTGGTTTTGAACCTTTGAGTCTAATTCTTAGGTTCTCGCCTTCTTGTCCAGAACTGTGTCTTCCTACAACTCATTGAGATATTCAAGCAACATATCATCAATACAAGGCAACTGTCTTTGCTCTTCAGGATCTTCAATCAATGAAGGTTCATATAGTCTCAAGTTCTATAAATTAACGATTGAATAGATATGCATATAAGCTGGCAAATCAAGGTGAAAATCATTTTCACCAATTTCCTCAAGTATCTCGAAAGGTCCATACCTTATTGGCTTCAATTTCTTACCTTCACCTTTCATTCTTTCATTGTTGATGTACAACCAAAATTGATCACCAACCTGGAAGCTATTCTCAATTCGATGCTTGTCATGACTTTCCTTGTACTTGGCCTGGCTTCTTTCCAGCTGTTCCTGCATTGCCTAGTGAATTTCTTGGATCTGTTCAATGAACTTGGTTTCTTTGTCCACATTGTTGTGTCCATCAACTACTATGTATTTTCCAAAGACAAAATCCAAGGGAGACCTTGGTGTAAAACCAAAACAAGTCTCAAAAGGAGATCTCTGTGTAGAAGAGTGCTTGGCACAGTTGTAAGCATGTTGCACATAACACAAATGTTCATCCCAAAGCTTGGTATGCTTTTTGCAATAGCCTCTAAGCAACTGCATCATTGTCCTGTTGACCACCTCTGTTTGACCATCTGTTTGTGGATGAAATGTTGTGCTCTTCTTCAATCTGGTGTCCATTAACTCCCATAGACTTGACCAAAACTTCCCAACAAATCGGGAATCTCGATCAGATACAATGGAAGTGGGTAACCCAAAATGAACCCATACATGCTCAAAGAACAAATTTGTTGCTTGTTTAGCTGTAATATACTTGTTACAAGGTATTAAAATACACATTTTGCTGAACCTGTCCACAATAACATATAAATAATCATGACCTTTTCTAGATTTTGGCAATCCCCCAACAAAGTCCATGGAAACACTTTCCCAAGGACAGGAAGGAACTGGAAGTGGAGTGTACAAGCCTAATTTTCTATTACTAGGCTTGCTTGTAGCACACATGTTACACCCTTTAATATACCTAGAAATTGTTTCATGCATTCTTGGCCAATAACAAAACCTTTGCAGCTGTGCAACTATTTCACTTTCACCAAAATGACCTAATATTAGAGAAGTATGTGCTTCTTGGATTATGTCAATTCATTTAGTTTGAGGAATGCATAACTTTCCCAAATGATATAAGAGTTGGTCCTTAATATGATAATCCAATTCTTATACTTGTTTGCCATGACTTAAAGTTTCATATACATCTTTAAAATCTACATCTTGAGAATATTGTTCAATGTAGCTTTCATGCAATACTGAGTTATGCTTAAGTTCAGTAGATGCATTTATGATTGGTCTGGATAACATATCTGCAACCTTATTGTGTATGCCCTTCTTATATCTGATGATAAGATGAAACTACTATAGAAAACCCATCCACCTATAGTGTCTTTATTGCTGCAATTTAGTTTGTGAGTGCAAATATTGAAGTGGTTGCTGATGTGTATGTATAATTGTTTCTTTACCCATTAGGTAATGTTTCCACTTTTACACTCTATAATAATGCATACAATTATTTATCATATGTGGGATAATTAACTGCTGCAGAAGTAAATGTCTTAGAATGATAACATATGGGTTTACCGTGTTGCATCAACACTTCTCCCATGGCATAGTCACTAGCATCTATATCAATCTCAAATGGTCTTTGAAGATATCGCAATGCTAGTACTGGTGTTGTACTAATTTTTTCTTTCAAACTGTTGAAGGCTTTCTACTGTTCGGCTCCCCATTGAAACACCTTGTTCAGTCCTGTTAAAGCATGTAAGGGAGCTGAAATCAAGGAAAAGTTAGCAATAAACTTTCTCTAATATTGTGCTACTCCTAGAAAGCTCCTAACATCTATAGCAAATTTGGGTTTATGCCAGTTCACAATGAATTCAACCTTAAAGGGATCTATCTTCAGTTCACCACCCCCTACAATATGACCCAAATAATTTAAAGATGTTTTGCCAAATTCACATTTTGATAACTTCACATAGAAATTTTCTTTTTTCAAAACATCTAGAGTCTGCTTTACATGATTCAAATGGTCTTCCCATGTTTTACTGAAAACAAGAATGTCATCTAAATATACAATTACAAAATCATCAATAAAAGGTCAGAGTACATCATTCATAAATATCATGAAAGTGGCAGGAGCATTAGTTAAGCCAAAAGGAATAACCAACCATTCATACATCCCTTGCTTTGTTTTGAAAGAAGTCTTCCATGCATCTTGTTCTGCAACTCTGACTTGATGATAACCACTGCGCAAGTCCAACTTGGAAAAGTAAACAACTTCTTTCAGCTGATCTAATAGATCATCAATGCAAGGAAGAGGATAACAATTCTTGATCGTTATTTTATTTAGTGATTTGTAATCAATGCACATCCTCCACGAACCATCTTTCTTTCTCACCAACATGATTGGAGATCTACATGGTGATGTGCTTGGTCTTATGAACCCTTTATCGAGCAACTCTTGTACCTGCATCTTGATCTTTGCATTCTCTAAAGCAGATAACCTGTACATTCCGATGTTAGGTAATGGAGCATCTTGCTACAAATGAATATCATGTACTATTTCCCTTTTAGGTGGCAGACCTTTAGGTTCTTGAAATAGGATATCATATTCTGAAACAATTTTTTCTAAATCAGCTTTCTGTTTAGCATCACAACCTTCAAATACATTGGTTTTATCAGGGTTCTTTTCCTTTACAACCATTAGTAAAAATTTATTGCATGAATTTACAATTCTTTTCATCTGCCCTAAGTTTATGAGAGTGTAGTTATTTTTGAGCTGATGAGCTCTTACAATATATTCTATTCCATCTTTTGTGAGTTGATACTTATTTTCAGTTCTATACAAAATGGCGTTTCTATCATACAAGTAAGGACTTCCTAAAAAAATACCACATATATCCAAGGGAACTATATCTAACTCAACCTCATCTACAAAAGTTGACCCAATAGCAAACCTAAGTTTACATTGTCTAGTCACTTATAGCTTTGCTTTATCACATATCCAACCCAATGGGTGTGGCTTCTTGTGAGGCGTTGTTAGTAAGCCCAACTTCTTTACAATTGTTTCAAAAATCAAGTTTACTTGTGATCCACTATCAATTAAAGTATCAATCTTTTGATGCTTGGAAATAACTCTAATATGAAAAAGCTCATGCCTTCTTCTCTCATTTTCTTCACTATCAATAGTTTGTGCATAATTACTAGTAGATGCTTCAGAATTTTTACCTTTTATACCTGTGGCTACGATTGTTGTTTCATCACCTGAGTTTGACCCCAAATATTTTTGTATGGCAACATCAGTCTTCTTATTATTTCCATTGAACTTCTTGGGTTTCAGCTCTGGATGCAAATACCATAAATGTTCATCATCATGTCCATCCTTCTTACAGTAAGTGCATGGAGGTTTGGTCTTTTGTACAACATTGGCCTTCCTCTCTTTCCATTTTTGCTTCCTCTTTTCTTTGTTCTTGCTTGATATGGGTTTTGATGATCCCCCTATCTCTGGGTTCACATTCTTGCCTCTAGCCTCTAGCTGGGTACTTGAACAGATACCTCATCTATGCGAGTAGGGTTAAACATGAGAATGGTGTGCCTCAAATAACTATGTAGACCACATATATACTTCAACAAAGTTTCAGATGAGTCTAAAAAAATGCCTAGAATCAAAGCTCTTTTTCTAAACTCTTGGGTGTAGCTTTGTACACTTTGCCCTTTTAATTGGCGAAGATTTTGCCAATTCATCATAGCTTGTTGTGTATAAGCTAGTGGATAGAATTGTTTTTTAATTGCAGAAACAAATTCACTCCAGACAAAAATAATTTTACCATGCTTCTTCAAGTCAGCTTGTGTCCTGCCTTCCCACCATACCAAGGCAGTTCCTCCAAGGCGTAGGTTGGCCAGCTGAATCTTACTCCTATCTGAGTCAATATTTTTCACCCTGCAATACACATCAATCTGCCTAATCCAATTATCTAACTTCTTTGCAGTTAATTCTCCATCATATATTGGCAAATCAAATTTACCATCTAATTTAATCAAAGAGGTTTTCTTCTTTTTATTTTCAGGGTTGTCAGGAGGTGTGGACAGAGGAAACTCTTTTCCTTTCCCTTTTCCTTCAGAATGGCCATCTATAAGAGATTCTTTTGTTCCTTTGTCTTGTTTGGAAGTAGAGGAATCTTCACTTCAACCTTTCTTAAATTCTCTATACATTTCTTCTACCATGGCCCTCATGGTCATGAAACTATCCATGAACTAAGAGTCTGATTCCAAGGGATTTTCCTCCTAGGATGTACTCTACCAATTTCTGGGTTAGTGTCAACAAATTCTCCTTTTCCTAATCTGAGCTTTGACCTAGTTATCATTCACCAATCTAGCACAAGCTTCTCTAACCTTAGTAACCTAAAGCTTTGATACCACTTGATCTGTAAATGAGGTCTAAGACTACAATAAGGTATTATAGAGTTATGTGCATGGATGTGCCTATGTTATTTTATGAAATGGATCAATTAGATTGCTAAATACATAGACTTTGAAGTAGTTAAAGACTATAATAGACAAAACACATAAAAACACAAAAGATTTAATAAGGAGTTCATCCAATACTCCTGGGCTACATCTCCTGGTCCAGCCTTTAGTGGTGGCCTCTCTATTAAGTCTTCAAACATAGTTTTTACAATAGTGAGCTCAATTTGAGCCTCACACACAATAGATTCAATTACAAGAGCTTCACTTGAATCCCTCAAGCTTCCTCTGAGTACATAGACTCCCTCATAGCTCTCAATCTTTGTGCTAACTCTATCTTTCATTTTCTTGCAGCACTGCCTCCCCATTTGCTCTTTGTCTGTGGCTTTTAAAGCCAACCATCCTGCCTATTCGTTTCATATCCTCAACTCTTAGTCTCCCCAACCTCTGAACGCTTTGAATCCCTCTACTAGCTTTATACAATCATTGCTTAATGCATGGAGAGGAGGTGGCCACCCATTCTGCAGTGCTAGAGTGCCTCGGGTCTTTGAAATGCCTGAAACAGTCACGCTTTATTTTTACAGTGAAAATACATTTTAACAGAGAAAGTCTGCCAAAACTCAATATACTAGACTTCAAAGTCCTTTAAATATGATTCATTCCCCTATTGGGTCCACCCATAGGTCGCTATCGCATATCAGGAGGGAATACACGGAAATCGTGTAAATACATTAAAAAGGGCTCTGTTATGGACTTGAAATTGTATCAATTTTCCTTTATAATGATATCACATTTGGTTGTCACATGGTGTATTGATATCGACTCTGCTCCATGTTCCGACGCGATATTGCATATCGCACATGACCCCCCACCGATTGTAATCGCTCCTCTACATAGTTCCAATGCGATGCGGCGATGCGATATATCACAATCGCTCATCACAATAACACTTGTGCCATTGTAAGTGCTCCACTGCATCCTCCGATAGCGATCCGACGATGTAATATGGGCCGTTGATCTGTGCACTTGATCGACGGTCCATATTAACTCCGCCATTCGCCGTCGCCATATATATATATGTGTTAAGCGCCGATCTTTGTGAAGGTTACCACCGATTGTGATTACCGATCTGATCTAGACCATTGATCGGCTACATCGAATGACTATTGTGCATCACTTGTTCTACCTTCAATTACTCTGTCTTTTTCATTGATTTCACAGGATTTGGGCCTCCCGATGGTGTTTCTCTTCATTCTCAAGGTTTTCTCCACCATGCCAAGGGAATCCCTTTTGCGATATTTTCGATCCTTTAAATGATTTTGGGCCTTGGGAATGATTTTTTTAAAAGTTTCATGAAGACTTAGAGAGTTCCCTTGGATCCCTTTGGATCAGTTTTCCTTTCCACAACTCATATGGATTTTTGTCACTATTATGCCTAAGAAGAACTCTATTGTCCAGATATATTTTTGTTTGAGCTACTTCTTCCCAAAATTATTTGACACACCAGCTTCATCTAACATAGCTCATGCCATATCTTGGGCCAACCTATTTTTCCTCTCCACTACGCCATTTTGTTGTGGTATTTCCTCTTGATCCCATGCTTCTCACAAAAATAATACAAATCCCATGGACATGAACTCACCTCCTCTATTAGATCTAAGACACTTTATCTTCCAATCAACTTCCTTTCACAAGTGCCTTAAAATACTTAAATTTGCTGAAATCTTCTATTTTTTCTTTCATGAGCATAATCCAAGTGGCTCTGGAGAACTCATCAACAAATAATATGAAATATATCTCACCTCTTGGAATTTTCTTCCTTATAGGACCACATACATCTCTATGCACTAGCTCCAACGATTTGCTTGTGGTGACTGCCTTGGATTTGAAATGCACTCTTGTTTGCTTCCCAAATTGACATGACTTGCAAATTGTGCTATCTGGTTTAGGCAACCTTGGTAATCCTAAAACTACTCCAATCTTGCTAATTTTTATTATATTATCAAAATTAACATGATCCAATGTTCTATGCCATAACTAATATTCTTCTATTTTTGTCATGCCACTAAGTTTCCTGATTTTGCATTTCTAATCTCACACTCTTTAGATTTGAAATTCACCTCATGTCCATTATCACACATTTGACTCACACCAAGGAGATTGTGCCTTAATCCTTTAACATAAAACACTTTTTGAGCTTTTCTCTTCTTGTCCAATCTAACTGTTCCTTTTCCTTTGATGGGAATCACTGCATCATTTCCAAAACTGACATTGCATTTTTCGTACTCTTTTAGCTGTAGGAATTTGCTCTTATCGCCGATCATATGTTTTGAGCATCCATTGTCAATGAACAATTGATCATGATCTATCAAAGCAAGCTCACAATTTTCATAATTTTGAACCTTCTTCTTCCATGTTCTCACAACTTTATTTTGATTATATTTCTCTTATGTGTGTTGCATGAAAGTGTTTGGAAATCTAGACTTGCACTCACTAGCTTTGTGACCAAAGTTATTGCATCTAAAACACTTGATCTCATTTATTAGTGGATCAAAACAATTATTTCCATTAGCATGCAAAATTATTTTGTACTTGAGCAACTCTTGATCTATCAACATTTCTTCTAGGAAACATCTTCAACCTACAATTTATGGCCTTGTGTCCAAACTTATTATATGCAAAACAATAACCATAAAATAGTGTAGGATACCTGACCTTTTGTTGCCATGATGGAGGAGTGAAATTTTAGGACCTTTCTTGCTTCACTTGCTGATTTTTTTAATTATTATTTGATTTTAGCTACGTTATTTTGCACTCTTGTTGGTTGCGGCAACATTTGCTTGATTTTCCTTTCCTTTTAAAGAATCCACATAACTAGTACTTAGTTAATCTTTGACATTTTGTAGAGGAGGCTTGAAGCCCAAACCAATTTTTCCTCTGGTGACCTTTGCATGTTGAGAATATTTTGAAAAGTTTCAGATCCATTCACAAATTTCTGATTTAGACATGCTTTAGTTTTTTGTTTTGATATATTGACCCTTAATGAAACAATTTCTTCCTCAAGTTTGTGACAATTTTACTTGCATTCTTCTAGCTGATTGGTGAGCACATTTTATTTCATTTTCCCCCCTCCCATTTCTATCTTTAAGCAAATGATGTCCTCTTCATGGGTGCATGCAATTGGATCTCCACCAATATTCTGCTTCAAAGATTCATTTTCTCTTTTTAAATCGGACAAATTGTTTTTTTGGACCACAATTTATTGTAGTAGATTTTGATTGAATTTCTCAATTTCATCCAACTGGGTCTCTAGAGAAATATCAACCAAAGGAGACTTATTCTCCTTGAGTTTTCATATTTATTCCTTCAACAACTTGTTTTTGTTTCTAGCTTTGCTTAACTCATTAAGTGTAGTAATGATCTCACCTTCATTATAAATATTTCCATCCTCAAGATATGATTCATATTTGGACTCAAAAGCCATAAGAACACATTCATCATGCCCTTATTCTTCGAATGCATATTTTTCACTACTTTCTTCTGAAGTATCACTTTCTTCTTTTGAGTAGTATTTCCTTCTCTTTTGGACTTTACCTTTTCAAAATTTCATAGTTTTATCCTTGCTATTCATCTCCTTCTTCTTCTCCTCATTTTCACTTCTTTTTTATGGACACTTTGCAACAAAATGTCCACCTTCTCCACATTTGAAGCACTTGAAGGGAATATCGCCTTTATACTTTCTGGAAATTCTCTTTAATTTATTGGAAAATTGAGCAAATTATTCATCATATTCACTACTAGAATAATCTTCCTCTTCCTTGATTTCTTTTGAAGTTTCTTGAGATTTGTGGTAAGAGCCCTTACCTTCTTGGATGCCTTGAATGCAACTTCACTAGACTCAAATTTCTCTTCTACAATGCGCATCTCATAAGATATGAGAATTCCAAGAAATTTCTCCATAGTGAGAGTGCTCAAGTCAAACATCTCCTCAGTAGCAAAAACCTTGGGGTTAAATCTTGCTGGTAAAAACCTCAAGATTTTTTGAATAATGACCTTATGTTCAAATTTTCCTTCTATGCTCCTGATCAGATTTGTCACTGTTTCAACCCTTTGGAAATACTCTCCAATAGATTCATCTTCTTTCATTTTCAAGCTATCAAGCCTCATCCTATAGGTTTGGAGCTTCACTTTCTTAACCTTCTGATCGCCTTCCTATCTATTCTCAAGTTTGTTCCAAACATCTTTGGTTGATTTACAATGCATGACTTTTATCATCTCATTCTCACTAAGACATGCCAAAATATCATTTTTGGTCTTGGCATTGTTTTGAAATTTTTTCTTCCATCAGGGTTTGAAGGAATACCATCAAGAAAAACATATCTAGTCACCACCTTTGAATAAAAATCAACCCATAAACTCATGATATGCCCTTGCATTCTCAGCTTCCATAAATTGTAGTTCTCACCATAAACAACTAGAAGCTTCACATCATGGCCAACCATTACCACTTCTTAATCTCTCCTTTCAACATTCAAGCTGCATCAAAGGAGTCAAATATGATACCAATTATTAAACACAAGTAATACTGATAAGGGGGTGAATCAGTATTACAAAAATATTATAAAAATTTCTGCAATTAAAACTTATTCATAAATTCACTTCAAAAGGCGTAACAAAATCATGCACGTGAAAAAGACAAACAATCATTACATGTAGACACTTGGATTTTAGGTGGAAAACCCCCCCTCCAAGTAAAAAAAAGTGTGCTATTTTCTTCTTCTTATTATTATCTATTGCTTCAAAATATTCTCATTTACATTACATAAATTAGCCACCACTATCAATAGAACACCCACCCCTTCACTGAAATGAGAAATGTTTGCCACAGCCAACTTGGAGCACCCACTCCTACAATAGACAATCAACATGAACTTAGCTTGAATCCCCTACTCCAAGTACAAACAATTCTGCAACAAGACAATATAATTCATAACTGAAAATGCTATTGCATAAACAAAACTAGCATCAAATAATCACACTCTTGCAACCACAATTTCACATTCCAAATGAGAGAACAAAAATATCCACACACACTCTCAAAACTGATCTTCAGCCTATGCACAAAACTTTGAAACACTGTTGATGAATAATTTCCGAAGCACAGTGAAATACTACAACTATGAAATCACTGCTACAATCAATGGTTTGTGAATTTTCTCTACATGCACACTCACGCACTCACACTGTTAGAGAATCCAAATGAGTAACTTTCCTTCTCATATTTGTAAATTTTTGAAATGATTGTGTCAATAAATTCTTCAGATGATGGATCTTGCCCAAAACCTTTTCACACACTTCAAATTTGATTAAGATAAGCTTCTTGACCAAATCAAACCACTTTATCAACTAGCCTTTTGATATTTTCAACTTTGATCAACTTCTAGAGGCCCCACAACTTATCTCGTCCTTTTTATGGAAAATTCCGATCATGAGCTTCACCAAATACAAAATAATTTCAATTGTGTGCATGAAATCTGGAGTAAATTTCCTATTTTCTTTCGGTCACATGGACAAGCCTATGAATTTTTGACTGAAGTCGCTCACACAATGTTGTTAACTAGAAACTGGGGCCTGTTAGTCACATGCATAATCCGTCATCCAAGCGAGTGGGGTAGAGCATAATGTAAAACAAAAAATATTTCCCTAAAACCTACAAAAGAGCTTAAGGGGGTTGATATGAAATGTAAATGATCCTTCCTAGAACAAATTCACATCAAGAAAACAACTCCATGAATCAATAAGAATCCACACACAACATCAACTAGACTTCTAACAAAGTTGTAGCTCAGCTTTATATGAGGCCTTATTGCCTCATGAAATCTCTTCTATAAAGCCTAAGACTATGACAACACTTTACATCAACATGACAACCCTAAACAAGTATACAACATACTACAAATGATACATAGGGACTCATGAGTACATGACTTACAATAGGTGACATTAATGGCAACACATACATGCCAACAGACTATAAAAGGATAATAGGTGGTTACATGTTTAGGGTTTGAGGAGTAGAAAGGTTAAATATATGGTTGAAAATCATGACAAAACTAGAGGCCTACATCTCCCCCAGACCAAGACATTTACATGTCCTCGTGCAAAAGAAATTTTCCCTCCAAAAAACTTTGCAACATTTGCCAAAATCTACAAATTTCCCCTCCCCTAAAAGCACCACAAGCTACAAACTGGAATACCAATACACTGAAGTCTATCTCATGATGGGATCCATTTATAGGGACAACTTGAACATCAACAACAAGATACCCTATTAGAATACCATTGATCATACATTCCTCTAATTTCTTCAAAACATCTGTAATATATTCTTCGGGCACTATTCCGCTTTGAACTTCACACGTGACCCATAACCACTTCCATTTATGATATATTTGTCTACTATTTGACACATCCTCTTAACGTAGTTTGGAATAGATATTGTTTTTTTTCTTTCTTTTCATTATTCCACTGATTATCAATTGCCTGGCATAAACATGAACATGAAAGACACCAGAGCGTATGAGTTCAAAGCGAAGTAATTCAAGATGCTTGAATCCTTGACCTTTTTGTAATTAATATTGATCGATCCAAGAAATGAAAACATCATGTAGAGGGCTCTGACCCTAAAAACGAATAGAGGGAAATAAACATCCATTAAAGAACTCGTTTTGACAATTTTGTGATATATTTCTTAATTTGTTGACCTTTAACATTGATTCCCTACTTGTTAATCCATCATCTAAACATGTATTTGGAACATTAGAAACAACACCACTGTTAGAAAGATCTTCTTTGTGTTGAGAAAGGACAACAAGAAATTCCAGTTTAATTTGTCCTTGAATTAAACAACGAATTAAATTCAAATTCTATTCTCATAGTGACTTAAAATAGTTAAATTAAGTTTATTAAACTTACTTAACATAGGAAATTCGAGTTGGAAGTCTTTTGGAAGTCATGTATATGTTCTCCCTACTTTGCAGGAGTCCAGTGTGAGTTAATTGTGAGTTGTAAAATAGAAGACTCAGTTTCATGAACCAGTTTAGTTAAATTAGTTCTCAAACTGATTGAGAGAACTAATAGTGAGTTAACAGTCAATGGTGACACTAATGAACTCCACCAGTGCTACTCTAGTTAACTGAATATTTACTCATCAGAAACTCATGCATGTCGATTTTGAGAAAGACCCAGCTGAGACTAAAGTGCAGGGACAATGTACTATTTGTTTTAGCTTTTTCTGATTTGCACTGATAGTGCATGCCTTCAGGAACTGATCCTTGAGGGATTACACTATTTTTATAGGCTTTATTTCCCTTCAAATACAAGCTATCCTTCATAGGAATTACACATTGGAATAGAGACTTGGAGAGCTTGTGAAGAGGCTAAGCTTTGGCCTTGATCTTGCTTATGAGTTGGAGATTGAATTTGCTGACTGTGTTGGGATTATTCTAGAGAGAACAAGCCTTGTAATTTCATCTTGATTTTCTAGATTAATACAAAACAGATAGTGGGGTTTTGAGCTGTGGCTTTCCCTAGATATTTATTGTGTTATGTGCCTTTGATTCTCTTCCTCTATTGATTATTTTTTGCTAGATGTTTATGTGCTTCCACTGTAAAGAGTAGAAGTAGATTCTTGTCTCTTTCTTTAGAAAATTTTATTAGCTTGTGAATCTACAGGATTTTCTACATGGTATTAGAGCACGATTGTTTTTTGGGCCAAGAGTTTGCAGAGCAGATCTGAAAATTTATGTGCAAAGTTTTCATAAAACAATTGCAGATCTGGATACCTTAGGAAAATATACCCAAATTAGAAAAATAAATCGGCTGAATTGGAGTTCAGATGAGGGAGATATCAACGATTTAAAATCAACTCTCTAGAGGAGATTTCAAAGTTTTGAGTTTCTGGGTTACATGTGAAAGTTGAATTTGCAATACATACTTCAAGACTGGCAGATGGTGTTCCATGGGTTGAGGCTTGGGTATGCCTTAGAAGGCGGCTAGAATTTCATAGCCTAGAGGGACAGGATGGAGGTTATGCTAGAGGACAATGGTTTGAAGGAATTTGTTGAACAAGCAATTCCTATGCCAATAACTACTGATGCACAGAACTTGATTGAGTGGAAGAAGTGTGTGGCGAAGGAAATGTGGATAATCATTGAGGGAGTTGTGATCATATTATCTTGAGTCTCCATGGAAAGGAAACCTCGCATGCTATGTGGAAAACATTGTCGGACTTGTATCAGAATAACAATGATCAAAGGAAGTTTTCACTAAAGGATAAACTTCGTAAAATTGAGATGGAGAAAGGCCAGACGATTCCAAAGTACTTGATCAAGCTCACTCAATGTCAGGATGAACTTGGAAGTGTTGGAATCACGGTTGCCGAGGAGGATATGGTGAGTCTTGCTCTTCTTGGACTCCCAAAGAGTTGGCATAGTTATCAGGACTCTATTAATGGTCGGGAGAAGCTATCAGATTGGGAACAACTATGGTCAGATTTGATGCAGGATGAGATCAGGAGGAACACCAGGGATGGCTCTTCATTAAGGACTGACGATGAAGAGAATTGTGGCTTAACGATTAAGATGAGGAAGGGGAAAGGTAAAATTTCTTGTTCCAAATCAGATTCTTATCATGGAGGTAAGAAGAAGGACATGATGCAAGTTAAATGTTTTTGAGAATATTTCTTTGGTGGAGATCACATTATAATACTTTTGTCGACGCGTTTCGAACTAATGAGTGTCGTTCATCGTCAGGACAAGTTGAAGAATCAGATCGTGGCTGTATGTTAAATAGGGAGAGCAAATCTTCCAACAGCTATATTTGAATTGGACTGGGCAATTTGACTAAGAAACAACTAAATTTGATTGGCCAACCTGACTGAACTGAGGGAAAGGAACAAGAAAAGTAATTTTTGTTATAATTATTACCAAAAATTGTTATATTTATTACCAAAGTTTGAATAAAGATAAAGTTTGTATTTAATAATCAAGAGTATGAGTCAATTAGTTATTAATAGGTCTATTTCTCTAATTATAATTATATAAATAAATGGTAAGTTAATTGTTACGTAAGTTAGTTTTTGTTATATTTGTTTCCAAAAAATGTAATTGTTTGAAATAACTACCAAGATCACTAAAACAAACATTAGTCATTAATCTACTATGAGAAAAACCATTATTTTTTTTTTTGATATTAAAATGATAATATGGAATAAAAAATAAATATATATGTATATTAATGAATTTTATTATATATGTAATTATAAGATCAAAAACCTTAAATCAATAATATAATATGGAATAATATATAAATATAATATTTTGAATTAATAACACATATACATAAAAAATAAATTGCAAGAATTAACTCTGAAAGACCTATTAATAGACTTATCTACTATTAAAACTAAACAAACAAACAAAATATATATTATATATAATATATATATATATATATATATTATATATATATATAATATATATATATATATATATATATATATATATATATATTAAGTTATTAAACTTAATCAGTTAAATAATGGACCACTAATTCCTCTTAATTAAACAACATGGAACTTAAAATCCTTGCAGAAGAATAGGCTAGTTAATTCATTTATAGTTAATAATGTCCAAAAAGGGGGGTTAGATCAATAGTTATTATCTATGTTTAGGAACATAAGGAATATTATTTATTTATCTCTTCAAACAATAAGGTTAATGAAAAGTATTATTCATCTGGAGGGAGTGAAAGAAACTCGAAAACACTGAATAATACTAAAATAGAGAAATTAGAAGGAAAAAAGGAAAACAAACGATCAAGGTGATGAGGGGGAAACAAGGAAGACGTGGGCCTGGGGACCTCCGCGGGGGGGGGAGGGGGAAGGCGGGGATCCAACAACTGCTAATTTTCCAGTTGTCATCTCTATTGAGGCTGCTCGGCCTTTTTTTGATTTCTATGGCTTCCCTAAATTTCTAGTGATGGAAATGTGCCACCTTGGCAATAACATGGGCCTCCTCAATGCATACATGATGCTTAGTCTTCTCTGCATGTTTTGCCAGTGCGGAAGACTGGGTCCTCCCATGTATTATGTTGGCTAATTGCTCATTAATCCTTTGATTAATAGACCGACCAGTCTCACAAACATATGGGGTTCCATAGGAACATGAAATCACATAGATACCTTTCATGTCCTTGGGGTCAACCGAGTCTTTTACCGATTTAAGGGAGCTACAAATGGTGTTAAGGGGTCTAAAGGTTGAGGGAAAATTATGCTTCCTAAGAATTCTAGAAATATTATCAGTGGTCCCTTGGATGAAAGGGAGATGAACCCCTCAGACCCACTCTTTAGGATCTTTCTTGACCAATGAATTCTTGTTGGCTTTGAGGAAAGCTTTCTGACTGAGGTGCCTACTATAACCATTATTAGCAAAAACATTAAGGATATGAGCTTTCTCTTTATCAAGGCTCTTTTCATCAGAGATCCTAAGTGCACGATTAGCTAGCGTGTTGAGGTGCCTACTATAACCATTATTTTGAGTGGGGAAATGATGGGAGCTGGCATGAAGATATTGCTCAGTATGAGTTTTCTTTTAAAACACTTGGTGGGAGAAAGAAGTGTCATCATTCCTTGAAATGAGAACATCGAGGAAGGGCAGATGCCCATCAACTTCCTACTCCATAGTGAACTTTATGGAGGAGGATTGATTGTTGAGATGTTTGAAGAAAAGATCAAACTCTTCATGGCCATGAGACCAGATGACATCCGTGTCATCCAAAAATCTCTTCCAAAGCTTGGGTAGGAGATGGGCTGAGGCTAAAGCCTTGGATTCAAAATCTTCCATAAAAAGATTATCAACAACTAGGCACAGGGGGGAGTCCATGGCAACACCACAGGTATGCTCAAAGAACTCACCTTCAAAGCTGAAAAAAGTGGAAGTAAGACAGATCTCAACCAAATGAGCGGTATCAGGGTCTGTGAGGCGCTTGATGACTTCGATGGCCTCTTTTATAGGAATGCATGTGTAAAGGGATACCACATCAAAACTCACAAGAATGTCCCTAGGGTCAAGCTTTATTCCCTTAAGCTCTTTGAAAAATGACGAAGAGTGTCTGACGAAAGATTCCGTGAGGCCAACCAGGGGTTTAAGCTTTAAGGAAAGGAATTTTTCCAGAAGGTATGTAGGACCACTAATGGTATTGACAATATGCCTCATGGGGCCCCCTTATTGTGAATCTTTGGAAGCCCATTGATCCTTTCATCCAGGGGACCACTGATAAGATTGCTAGAATTCTTAGGAAGCATAATGTTCCCTCAAATTTTAGACCCCTTAACACCATCCGTAGCTTCCTTAGATCGGTAAAAGACTTGGTTGACCCCAAGGACATGAAATGTGTCTATATTATTCCATGTTCCTGTGGGACCCCATATGTTGCTGAGACTGGTCGGTCTATTAATAAAAGGATTAATGAGCACTCAGCCAACATAAAACATGGTAGGACTCGGTCTTTCACCTTGGCAGAACATGCGGAGAAGACTAAGCATCACGTATGCATTGAGAAGGCTCGTGTTATTTCAAAGGTGGTGCATTTCCATCACTGGAAATTTAGGGAAGCCATAGAAATCGAAAAAAGGCCGAACAACCTCAATAGAGATGACAATTGGAAAATTAGCAATTGTTGGATCCCCGCCCTTTCCTCCTAGTCACTTCCCTGCCCTTCCTGCCCCCCCATCCCTAGGCCGCATCTTCCTTGTTTCCCCCCCATCACCTTGATCGTTTGTTTTCCTTTTCTCCTTCTCGTTTCTCTATTTTAGTATTTATTCGGTGCTTTCGAGTTTCTTTCCCTCGCTCTAGATGAATAATCCTTTTCATTAACCTTATTGTTTGAACAGAGAAATTAAGAATATTCCTTTTGTTCCTAAACATTGATAATAACTATTGATCTAACCCCCCTTTTTGGACATTATTATCTATAAATGAATTAACCAAGCTATTCTTCTCCAAGGATTTTAAGTTCCATGTTGTTTAATTAAGAGGAATTTGCCTATTCTCTATGTTATTAGATTCCTTAAACTTAATTAGTGGTCCATTATTTAACTTATTAAGTTTAATAAACTTTTATGCTATATATA
>APFE031714397.1:55692-91378 GCA_000404065.3 Pinus taeda
TCAGTGGAGACAAGTGTTAGAGGTGGGTGAAAGGGTGAGACTACTATCAGTTGTGACTATAGCTGTGCATGAGATTTTCACAATCATTGATTGAGATTTCCAATGAGGATTGCGCAGTACAAGCCAAGGGAATTCAAACTTGGATCAGATCTATTCTCAATAGGGATTGTGCAGTGGAGGCAGGCAAACATCGGAGGAGATTTGAACCTGTGATTGATTCAGATCTGAGCTGGTTTGTGTGTAGCAAGTGGAGATAGTACTGAGTACTTGTGAGGAGTATTGTAATATGTATTGTTACATGTTCTCTATCATCATAATATACAGATAGTTCGGGGTTTTCAGCTGTATGCTTTCCCCATTACATACTGTGTTGATATGTGTGATTGATGTTTCAATGTGCGCATGCGATTGTTTCTTAATTCCACAAATTGATGATCTATAGTAGAGGAGGTTATGTATTATGCATGCATTCTGAAAATAGTGTATAATCAGGATAATATCTGTGAATAAGTGTTATATTATTCAAAATTTCTACTTCTGTTCTTAATATCAGCTCCATGTTCTTTCAGTCTTTTCTATAAAGAGCGACCTGTTTCACCAATGTAACATTTGCCACAGGAACATTCAATTTTATAAACCCCTTTGAGTTGCTGTCTATCGATGTCATCCTTAATAGACTTCATACCCTTCTTAATTGTTTTGAGTGCTGAGAACCCCCTTGGAATGTGAAAACAATCGACCTTAAGCAAATCTCAACAAGTTTTGTAGTTTCTGGGTCCGTAACCTACTTTATAACCTAAATAGCTTCATCCAAAGGGATCTTGGTGAATAATGAAACCGCGACAAAACTTACCAACATGCTTCGCAAGGGTTGAAGTACGAGATCTTCCATTCTTAATATCAAATCCATGTTCTTTCAGTCTTTGCTATATAGAGCGACCAATTTCACCAATGTAACTTTTGCCACAGGAACAATCAATTTTATAAACCCATTTGAGTTGTTTTCTATCAATGTCAGCCTTAACAGACTTCATACTCTTCTTAATTGTTCAGGGTGCTGAGAACCTCCTTGGAATGTGAAAACAGTCGACCTTAATCAAATCTCAGTAAGTTTTGCAGTTTCTGGGTTCGTAACCTCCTTTATAACCTGAATAGCTTCATCTAAAGGGATCTTGGTGAATAATGAAACCACGTCAAAAATTACCAACATTCTCCACAAGGGCTGAAGTACGAGATCTTCCATGCTTAATATCAGCTCCATGTTCTTTCAGTATTTTCTGTAAAGAGTAACCTGTTTCGCCAATGTAACTTTTGCCACATGCACAATCAATTTTATAAACCCCTTTGAGTTTTTGTCTATCAATGTCATCCTTAACAGACTTCATACCCTTCTTAATTGTTTTGGGTGCTAAGAACCTCCTTGGAATGTGAAAATAGTCGACCCTAAGCAAATCTCAACAAGTTTTGCAGTTTCTGGGTCCGTAACCTCCTTTATAACTTGAACAGCTTCATCCAAAGGGATCTTGGTGAATAATGAAACCATGTCAAAACTTACCAACATGCTCTGCAAGGGTTGAAGTACATGATCTTCCGTTTTTAATATCAGCTCCATGTTCTTTCAGTCTTTTCTGTAGAGAGCGACCTGTTTCGCCAATGTAACTTTTCCCACAGGAACAATCAATTTTATAAACCCCTTTGAGTTGTTGTCTATCAATGTCATCCTTAACAAACTTCAAAACTTACCAACATGCTCCACAAGGGTTAAAGTATGAGATCTTCCGTTCTTAATATCATGTCCATGTTCTTTCAGCATTTTCTGTAAAGAGCGACCTATTTTGCCAATGTAACTTTTTCCATAGAAACATCCAAAAAATCTCAATATGGACAATGGGAATGAGATCAATAAAAGTTGGCTACCCTTAATTAGAGAGTTAGAACCACAAAGGCATCCCAGGTAATCAGGTAGTTGTTTTTCCTCTCCTAACCTTATAAATACCTAATCTTATAATGATATTATTAATACACAAAGATAAAATTAAAATAGATATGACTATTATGTTTTATAATAATGATCATTATCATGAAGATTATTTTAACAATAATAATATTAATTTGTTTATAGTAAAATAATATAGTAATATTATTTATAATAAAACTATTATTTAACCACTAATAAATATCTAATTTATATCATTATATCATTATATATAAATATAAATAATAAAGTATCTAATCTAATATTGTTTATAAAACAAAACAAACCTATCTTACTTATTTTAATATAAATTGAAAAGAAATTGTAATTCTTAATAATAATTATTAGGAAAAATTTTCATATATTAATATAATCAATAAAAAAATATTAAATAAAGATTCAAAAGAATTTATGAATATTAATTTATGAAATGTAAAATAATTGTCATTACTAAATTTTTTTATATAATTTGAACAAGAAATTCATAATTCACTAATAATAATTAGTATGGAATTTTATACATAATAATTAATCAATAAAAATAATTAAAATAAAGTTTAAAAAAAGAAATTTATGAAATAATTATTACTAACTAATTATAAAAAGAATTTACTTTTTAAAAATAAAATTAAACTATATTCAATTAATTAACTATTATTAAAAATATTAATATTAATTATTATTAATAAATAATGTTTATTTATTTATGTTATGATAATGATTTTTAGAATAAAAATTAGTTTTTTTAAAAAGAATTAAGTAACTATTTAATCAAATCAACTAATATTAAATCCACTAAAATAAACCTCCAATTAATTAATTATTCAACTAATAAAAATCTGTTATAACATAAATTAAAATAAAAAAAAGCAATTTATTAATGAGTATGATAAAATTAAAAATTAAAAAATAGAAATTAGAAGTTATCAGCCGACCTTTAAAACTATTTCTTTAAACTATTTATCCTATCACATAGCTCTTCTTATATCATCATTCAGATTGGTCTTGATGATGGATCCCTGTTGGGATTCGAAACATTGACAAATATGGTTTCTACTATGGATACTCCGAGACAAAACTCAAAAGAAATGAACCACAGATGCCTAAAATCAAGATATTCCTCTTTTCAAATTAGATGGATAGACACAAGATGGTAAAGGGAAGAAATCAAGAGAAAAATAAGTATCTAGTACAACAACAATCAAGTAGCTAAGTAATTCCAACAAAATTATAACAATTGATGCTTCGCGAGGATGATACTTCGAGTTTGGGACTAAACCAAAAGGCGACAATTCCCTTGATCAACAAACACTTATGTCAACAAACATATGAACATGTGATTATGAAAGTGTAATGCTATCAGTTAATCCTAGTACAGTGGGAAGAAGAAACTCTAGTGCTTCCTATGACTCTTCCTGTAATTGAGAAAGAGCCCATTAAATAACTGAAGGTTGTTGAAGTAACCATTATGCATAATTCTGATGTAGGATTCACACCATATAACACCATTTAATATACAAGGCAGGTTCCTCACTATTACTGGTTGTTTGGGAAGAATCATGTCCTTGATGCTGACCAGATCCACCCAAGAGAATTTGTGGTCTTCCTCTACTGTATAATGTTGAAACAATGCAATCATTTTGAAAAGATTCATCTAGAATGCATTGGAGATAGTCTACAACATCGTTTTTCCACAATTCTACTCATTTTGCATGTGCCTTGTTTTGGCATCCTGGAGGCATTCCAATTGACAAAGGATGAACTTGATTAAGATATGTAATTTTGATGAACCACGTTGCTCATAATAAAGGAATATTGTATTGAAAAAGTGCTTCACAAAGTGTTTTCTTCCTATGTCCTTGTGGTACATGTTCAACTAACAAGTAGTACAAGTGTTGAACATGAACAAGAACAAGGATATGAACAGGTACAATCTCAAGAGTAATGAGCATCAAACAGTCATGACACTCCAAGAAGAGGTGAAGAGACTCCACAAACCAGAAAGAAAGATGAAAGCAGTAAAACTCCAAGAAGGTCATCACGTCAAATTCAAACACCTATAAGGTATAAATATTATGCACTAATGTCTCTTGTAATGAATGTTGTAGAACCAATATATGTAGAAGCTAAAGAATATAAATAATGTAGAGATGCAATGAATTAAGAATATAAATCTATAATGAAGAATGGTACATGGGAATTAATAAAATTTCACAAAAATAAAGTTCCCATAGTATGAAAATGGTTGTATAAATCTAAGTTTAGTGCTAATGGAAGTATTGATAAGTATAAAGATAGATTGGTTGTAAAAGGTTATTCAAAAAAACATGGAATTGATTATGAAGATACTTTTTCACTTGAAGCTAAGTTGAACACAATTAGAATCATGATTGCATTAACTACAAAATGTGAATGGAAAATGCATTAGTTAGATGTTAAGACTGACTTTTTGAATGGTGAGTTAAAATAATAAGTTTATTTGGTTCAACCTGAAGGGTTTGTAAAAAACAGACAAGAGCATCTTGTCTGTAGGTCAAATAAAACATTATATGGTTTGAAACAAGCATCAAGATATTGGTATGTGAAAATTGATTCTTTCATTTATGAGAAGAAAAAACGATCCTAACTTGTACATAAATAAAGGTTAATATGGGAATGTTGCTTTAACATATGTATATGTTGATGATCTTATCATAACATGCAATGCATCCAATTTGATTGAATAAATTTATAGTCAATTGTCACACGTATTTGAGATAAAGGATCTTGGTGAATTGCATTACTATTTAGGTCTTGAAATTTGGAGGGAATCTTGCAAGAAACTAATCACACAAAGAAAATATACAAATAAAATACTTAAAAGGTTCAATATGATTGAATGAAAGTAAATATATACTCCTTTAGAATAAAATGTTAAATTGTACAGTGATGATGGACTAAAGAGGTGAATGGAACCTTGTATCGTCAACTAATGGGAAGCCTAAACTATCTCACCACTACCAGGCCAGATATAACATGTTCTGTTAGCATACTTAGTTAGTTCATGGCTAAGCCTTGTGAAAGCTAGTGGAAAGAAACAAACAAAGTCCTTTGATATATGAAATGAACACTCAATTTTGGTATTTTGTATACAAATGAATTTGATATTGAGTTGGTAGGTTATTTTGATTTTGACTGGGCTAGAAATCCAAATGATAGTAAATCTACTACTGGATAAATGTTTAATATAGGTTCATGAGTGATATCGTGGAGTAGTAAGAAACAACCAACTGTTTCCTTGTCATCCACTAAATATGAGTATAAATCATTAAGTAGTGCTACATTTGAAGCAATATGGCTTAGAAGGATACTTGAAGATGTTGGAGAAACACAACAAGCACCTACAATAATAAGATGTGACAATCAAAACACTATCAAATTGACAAAAAATCCTATATATCATGCAAGGTCAAAGAATATAGAAACACAACATAATTTTGTAATAGAAAAAGTACAATAAAAAGAAATTGACTTAACATATTGTAATACATATGAAAATGTGGCTAACATATTTTCCAAGCCTCTTGGAAAGGTTAAATTTGAAATTTGTAGAAGTAAGTTGTGTGTTGTAGAAAATCCAAATTATGTTGTAAGCCTAGCTGAGACTTAAACTAGAAAGTAGGTAAACATTTAGGTTGTGATTAAGGGGAGGTGTTAGAAATAATCACGAAAATGCAAGTACATTCTATATTTTCGGTCACAGTCGATAGAAAGTTAATAGTCGACAGGTATCAGTGAATGTAGGCAAGAAATAAATGACAGTCGACAAAGGTCATTGTATAATCTTCAACTACCTTTCTGTATAAATTTCAATCATTGTAATGGAATTTAAAAGCTTTCATGTTAAGTGTTCAACTTTAATAAAACCCCTAGAAGTACTATCAAGCTTCTCAAAGGCAGAATTCATCCATATAATAGAATGACCCAAATTCCCACTGGGAGAAAGGTTTAATAAATGAAATCTATCAACACAAGTAGTCTCCACACCCCAATGTTCCTGTACTTATTACATTGGCTGGTTGATGATGCCAATGCAAGTGGCTATGTTATTCCATGTCTACACAAAATCCCTGCAATGTGATCATATATTTTTTGCATTGGACACATAAATTGGCTGCTTGTAAATCCCAGGAAAGACATCAATGGTAATTCTCTCATTATTGTGAAGAGGAACTAGGTCTATGGTGGCTTGTGTTATCCCCCACAATATCCCAAGCTGAGGAGGAGATTGAAATATGTAACTTCAAACCACTTGCAATTCAGTAGCTAGCCTTGTTGAACTAGAGAGGGACCTCTCTAAGGATTTCACAGTCAATGACTGGAAGAAAGATGGATTTTAGGCTAGATATAATAGTTTTCTGATGAGTTTTTGGAAATTTAGGGTTTTTGGATTACTAGATCAGGGATGAGAGAAAGCAGCTAGGTCAAGGCCTCAAAGGGTTGCAGCGGAAGGCATAAGGAGGAGAAAGATAACAATGTCTTATGATGGATCTAAGAGTTTGGTCAATGTAGTGTAGGGTCTGATAATCTTAGAAGGTCATAATGAACATGAGTGCCATGAATTCATTAATCTAGAAGAAGAAATACACATAAATGATTTTCCACATAGACAAAGATTTAAATATAAAGAATTCTGTCTATATAAATGTAACGAAAATCACCGAGGGAAGAAAAACACGTTAATAAAGATGGGTTCACTCATAAGAAACTGACATAGAAAGAAAACAACATCACAAACCCACTGCACATGAATTCCTGAAAAATAGTTGTAACTGCTCCTTTGGTTCACTGAGTGAAAGCATTAAATACAAATTCTCTCCTCTACAGTCCAACACTTCTCTCTAAATGAGAAATGATAGATATAGACTAAGATAAATAGTTTCCCCACCTTCAGGGTTCGGATCCCTAATTAGTGGAACAGTTTCCAAGAATATCTCAACCAACAAGTGAGAGTGAGAAGGTCAAAAACAAACTCTTCTCTTAGACTTTGATTTGAGTTTTGCTTCATTTATGAGGCTTAATTAATCATAAAAACAACCTATCATGCTAATTTATTTCATAATTACATCATCAATACTTAAAAATATCGAAATTACATCATAAAACAAATATTTGGCGAAGACACACTGAGAAAGATTGTTACAGGCAAAATCGCAGTGCACTCAGGCATTTGCATAGTGAACTCAAGCATTTGCACATCACCATCTTGCAGGAGGATTTTGGAGGCCTACCCGTGCTCGAAATTAAGAACTTAGTAGCTCATTAGAAATATGTGGGTGTCTAGTTGTCATTTGACTACTCAAGAAAGTTATTTGGACACTCCAACTAGGAGAAAAACTGTGTTTCCCAAGACTATTCCTATTTGCGCAGTGCTTGCTTCAAAATAGTGGAAGAAAGTGAATTTTTGACCTGTTTTTGAGCATTTTCTCCCAATCTGTCCACTGAAAAACTTGCAAAAGTAGATAGTTGATATGTAGGGATGATTATCTATTCAGGCATATAAATTTTTTGGCATTTGGATGGTTGTATAGAAAGCACACCACCAGTTGCCACTGTGCTTTTAAAACAAGGAAAAAACCATCAAAATTTTAAAAATGACAAAAATTTCTCAAAATTTCCAAGTGAAGCTATAATACGATATGTTATGCCATGAGGGAGGCCTCATCAAGTAGATCAAGCTTTTCCTTGTCCTTTTGGCTTGTTAGGGTTTCCTTGAGCTTCTTCTTAAATGTTTGATTCTGATTTGGTATACCTTGTTTCTTGTGTAGTAATGCATTTCCATATGCCTTTGTAAGTTATTGTCCCTAATTGCCTCCTTGAGGAGCTTCTTCAGGTGTACATTGACCTTATCAAGCCAATATACTCTGTCTTCATCTACAATGATTTGTTCTCTTGGTGGAGAAACTTCCCTTTGTAGCTCAAGGGATCTATTGGAGGCTCTTGTTCTTCATCTCCCTAGTGTACTTTTCTTTCTACTTCCTTTTGACACTTTCAACTGAGCCACTGGTTTTCCCTTTACATATTCTTTCTTTGAATAGGCTGCTTGTTGGTCTTGGATCATTTGGTTACTTTAAATTGCATATTCTCTTATTTAAAGCATCTTCCTTTATCAACTTGCTTTCCAACCTTTTAATATCAACCTCCTTATCCCTTATGATTTGATTTGCAACTCTGTCATCTTAGCCTTTCTCCAAATCTGACACATTTGTACCTGGATGGTGAATTCCTCATGCTCTGAGGATGCTCTCTATTCACCTGCTGCAGGCTTGGCCCTTTCAACAATATTTGGATAAAACACAAGCCCTTCACCTCCAGAGTATGTCTTAACCACTTCTGCCCTGTATTTCCCCTTGGTAGGTCTGCTTGAAGAAGCAACCTCTTGCTACACTGGTGAGTTTGGAGATGTTGATTCATCACTAGACATAGTTGGAGAAGATGAAGGGAAAGATGAATTTGAAAAGTCATCCCAAGAAAATTCTACCTGTGATAATTGATGACAAACTAACACTTTCACCAAACCATGATGAAATAGACTATTATGGTGATTCTCTCCTAGCCTTTGTACCTTTTCTGTCATTTTAATCAAACTTTTGTATAGATAGTGAGACAAATTGAGTTGCTGAACACCAGTGAAATGCATCAAAAGCTTCATGTGGTACTTATACAACCTTGAATGCCTTCCCTCACATGTGAAGTACTTCATGATCAATTTCATGAGAGGGGTTTATCTTTCCAGCAAATGTCTGAATGGAAAAATATGTTTTGGAGCTACCTTATATGGTGCTTTTAGGTACATCTCGTAATTATGAATGTCAATGTCTTCTTTGTTGAACCAAATTTATCTAGTGTTTGGAATCCCTGTGGTTGTGGATATAAGTTGCCTTGAAACAGTGAATTCAACTCCTGCTATCTTTACTTTATCCTTTCTTAGTTTGGTGGAAAAAGCATTAGTCAGTTGATCATGAAACTTCAATTGCTCATTTCTTTGGAAAAATGTAAGACAACCTACATCTTCAAATGATTTTCTAGTGAAGGGAGATGAAAAGATATCATGGGTTGAGGTGGGTTCATATCTGATAATTTTCCCCCTCTATGCCTCCTTTGTTCAAAGGTTTCAAATTCCATGACAACACCTAGATCTTAGGATAGAAACTAGGGTTTTGCTTGTAGGAAAAACAGGGGATTTTTGATAGCTGTGAGGAATTTTATGGAAATGAAAGGGATAGGGAAATGGAAAAATTCTAAGAAACTTTGGAGGGACAACGAGGGAGTTTAGAGAGTTAGGGAAAGTAGAAATTTAGAATTTGGGTGAGTGGAAGGGTTTCAAACAAGAGAAACACAGTCATATGGTTTAGAAGGTGTGATTTGTTTACGGTTTAGGTGAAAATGATGAAATTTGAGGGTGGGTTTGATGGAGGGTATTTAAGAAGGTGTGGTTAGGATAGATGAAGGTGTATAAACAATTGGATACAAGTTTTAACAACAATTCAACATGGAAATGATGAAATATTTGAAGACTGCTTTCAAAACCCTAGGAGAGGGAAATGAAACCTAGAAATCACAATTAAGAGAACTAAGAGTTTAATGAGATTTATGAGAGATCACCAACCTGTATTTGTAGCAGCACACTGTGAAAATGATGGAAGAAAACACTGCAATAATCTTGCAGCCTTGAAATGAGAATGGAGTAGTTGTCAGGCATTTGTGTAGCACAATAGAGTTATTTGCGTAGGACAATATAGGAAGTCGACTTAGGCATGCAAAAACGTATCATTGCCTGAAAATTTCAACCTGATTGGATGGAGTGGAGTGTTGGAAAATGGAATGGGAAAATAGAGAGTGAGTGAAAGCCTTTTATAACTTGAGAAAACGATTTTTCTTTACAAGTGGTAGTGGATCCACCATAACCTTTGTATTTCTTTACAAGTGGTAGTGGACCCACCATAACCTTTGTAACTTGATTTTGACACTTTACAACTTCATAACCTTTATGACAGTATTTCATTTAAGAAAATGAAAAAAAAGCATGATTTAAAACCTGTATTGCTAATTTAACTTCTACTTTTCCTTTATAAAATGGATTTTAATAGTGAAATGACTGGTTTTCAAAAATTAACCTATTGACTTAGTGGTGACCTAGTATGGGCTTATTACGTGAATTATGAACATAATGACTATGTGACTCTTCTAACAATGATTTGAATTGACCAGGATGGTGTTCATTTTCCATGGAACTGAAAGGAATAATAGAGACTGACCTTCCTAACCGGTGACCAACTTTTATTTATTGAAAATCTCTATGAAACTACAAAAATTTGACCCGAAACCCTAATAAAAAACTATGTAAGAGCACATTTGATCGCCGGTGACTGACATGAATGACAGGAACTAACATTGGCTCTAGATGGGAATGGAATATCCTTGGATGTGTCAAGAACACCGTAGACCAAGTAGCCTTATTCATTGGGAAATGGAGTCAAAATGCCAAAGACTGGACTCAAACTAAAAACTGAGTGACTATCTAATATGACATGACCCTAAAAGAAAAATAAAACCAGCAGTTGATCAATGAAGCCTTATGGCATTCTCCTCGAGCTTGAAACTCCTATGGTAGTAACTTGACACTTGAACATGAAAAGTAAACTGGTATATATAATGGTAATGAAAATTTGCAGAAATTTCTTTAGGTATAGTAGTGCTTGAGAAGCCTACCATTGGTCACTCCTCCTAAATAATATTTCCCATTCTTTTCCTACAAAAGAAAAGCATTCTTTCCTCTGAAAGCTAAGATTCTGTATGGTCCTTTCCATAAATTTTCAAACTTGCCATATTTTCCCTTTTCTTCATTTCTTGTATCCCAATGAAGAACCACATCTCCTAGATTGAAAGTGTCTTCCTTTGTCTTGCGATCATAAATATTTTTGATTTTTTCCTGAAGTTTAGAAGTGTTTTGAAAAACTTACTCCCTCGTTTGCTACAAATGGACCATCTAACTTATTCTTCACTACATATAATTTGTTTCGATGTCCAAATCATGCAGAATTTTCATGACTGGGACAACAAGCAATGAAGGAAAAACAATATCAACCTCGTACACCAACTAAAAAGGAGACATACCTATGGATTTTTTAATACTAACTCTGTCTGCTGATAAATACTTAATGAGATTTTTGTGCCAGTTTTTCTTATTGACTTCTAAAACTTTCTTGATGATGTTGATAAGAGATTTATTGGAAGATTCAGCCAGACCATTCCCTTGTGGGTGATAAGTAGTAGAATTCCCTAATACAATATGATACTTTGCACAAAACTCCACCATCTTCTTGGAATTGAAAGCAACAACATTATCGGTGATTATCTTATGTGGGTAACCAAATCTAGGCAAGATATTAGATTCAATAAACTTAATGATAATAAAATCAGTAGCTTGCCTGATTGGGATTACCTCAATCCATTTTGTAAAATAATTCATGGCTATTAGGATCCACTTGTTCTATGAAGACGATGAAGGATGGATTTCCCCAATAAAATCAAGATCCCTTTATTGGAAGGGAGTTGTGATTGAGGCAGGCTGGAATGGTAATGGTAAGAGTTTTCTTTTTCCTTGAAAGATCTGATATTCGTGAAAACTCATCATTGTTTTATATACATCAAAAAAAGAGTAGGCCAATGAAAACCAACTCTTAAAATTTTGTTTTCCATGGTTTTCCAAAAAAGTTGGCCACCACAATCTCCTTTGTGGAAATATCTCATTACATCCTTTGATTCATTTTTGACTAGATAGTCAACAACAAACCACTCGGATCCTTCCAAAATAAAACACCATCAAGAATTGAAAAATTTCAGCTTTAAGGATCTACTTTTACCTTTGGGCACTTCAGGTGGAGGATTTAAATGTTGCAATACATAAACTATGTCGAAGTACCATGGAGATGAAGTGAACATGTCGAACACCTATAACTATGAATCTTCTTCTTCCTCTTCAGAAATGGAAGCGATCAGATTGATATCTAATGCATGCAAATTAGATTCAGCCATGAGCTTGGACAAACCTTGTCCCTTGATGAGATTTGTGGGCTTTATCTCCAAATCATATTCTAACATGGTTGTGATCCATTTTCTCTGCTTGCCTTCTGGACCTATCTACATAAGAACTTATTTTACAGTTGTTGTTGGAATTCATAATTTAAACTCGGAAATATTTGAGAGATTTCACCAAAGCTAAAGCTTGCTTCTCAATTATATTGTATTTCAGCGCTGCATCCCTTATTGTTCGACTGAAAAATGCTATAGGCTGTTCATTTTTCTGATCTTTCTTTTGCATTAGGATAACTGCTAAGGTATGCTCAGAGGCGAATGAAAATATGATGAAATGTGAAGTATAATCAGGATTGATCAAAGTAGGAGCAGTAGATAATACAAATTTGACTACATTGAAAGACTTCTTGGCATCTACAAACCATCTTACCTCACTTTCCTTTTTCAGCATGTCTGTCATTTCTCTTAAATGTTCAACGAGGTTGGGAATGAATCTCCTCAAAAAGTTTATTTTCCCATTAAATGACTGAATTTATTTTTTGCTCCTTGGGAAATCTAATTAATGAATGGCTTCAACTCTTGCAGGGTCAATGCGAATTCCGTCCTTGGAGATAATATGCCCCAACAACTTACATTCTTCCATGGCAACTAATTTTTTTTTTGGATTAAGTGATATACCAAATTTGGCTTTTGATCAGGCTTAACCAGTATAGTGTGCTGAATAATGTTCTTATCATACACCTTTAAATTTGAATAATCCCAAGAAAATAAATCAGAAAATTCTGCGATCAAAGCAATGTACTTACTTTTCATCTCAGGAGATAGATAATTTGACAATTTGACCATCTTAGGCTTGTCTGCTGTACCAATGTTCACATCTTCAACACCTTTCTCCATAGGAACCATAGTGGGATTTTTAGCAACATCGTCACGATCAGATAAATCTTCCAAAGGCACGAGACCTCTTGGAATTATATTGCCTTTCAACTGCAATATTTCAATCTTAGTTTCTTCAATTTTTGGATCATTCTCATCAGATGCATAATCAATATGGGAATTCAGGAATTCATCTTCCATCTACAGAAAATTATTGATCTGTTTTTCATGCAAAAACACGTACCAATATCTCATATTATCGGGGACAACTGGGTGGTGTTTAACATGAATTGAGTTCTTCTCATTGGAGTGGATCAGAATCTTAACCATACTAGATGCAGTAGCAAGGGAATCAACTACAATATTCTAAGTTCTAGGAATCAAAGACAAAGTATATTCTGAAACAGTTTTAAGAATGTTAAGGACAACATTGCGATAATCTCTCATTATTGGATTCTTGGCCTAGTATTCCCCTTTCACTTGTTTAATTACCAATTCATAGTCGCCATAAACTAAAATTTTCTTTGCTCCCAATGTTTTTAGAATTTTAAGGCCAACAATCAATGCTTCATATTGCCTCATTGTTTAAGCAATCAAATGCCAACTTATAAGAACTCATTCTTACATTGCATGGAATTTTACATGAATGATGCAATGGACCATGAATCCACCTGCCAATCCCAACTACTTCCCCCAACGCACCATCAAACTCCATGGTCCAAAGACCATCTTCTTCATTTGGAAAAGGAATTTCGGAAGGCTAAAATATTTGATTTTTTGGAGGATGACTCACTGTCTCAATAATCTCGGTTTTCTGCACTAACTTAGCAATCATTTCAAAATAATTTTTTGGCTGCAAACACTCTTCTTTCTTTTCATTTTCTTCAGCAATCAAAACTTTATGTACACTAATTATAACATCAAAAACTTCTGAAATTTCTACAAGCTGACTATCATCATCTACTGGATTCATATCACTATACAAAATGAAAGAGTCTAGATCGATATGTAGAGCATGGATGGGGTGATTATAAATTGGTTTTCATTTTCTACTAATCATGAATTTCATCTTCTTCTCTCGGTAGAGTTTTCTAAGCTACCCAAATATTGGTATAATAGCATATGAAAAATCAAGTTGAAAGGTTCCTTTCAGCTTTGCTCCCCAAGACCGTGAGAGCAACATACCAAACTGAGGAGGAATATCATCAACCACTATGTTCATCAACAAATTCTTAGCTGGAATTTGGTGCAGGGACACTACTAAGTCTTTGATAAGGCCAAGGCATTTCACTCTTCCCAAATCAAATGAATAGAGGTCATGATAAGGTCGGGTGATACTCAATCCTAGTTTATCCATAATAACTTTTGACATAAGGTTATGCGAGGCACCATAATCTAGCATGGCATTATGGAGGATAAAATCATGAAGTTTTAGACTAATATAGAAAGGTGGGATTTCACTATTCAGGGCTTCCCTCTAAGGCTAAACCAAACATAATTGCAGGCTTATCATCGACAACATTAACTGTGTATGACATCTACTCTACCTTCAACATTTTAGCAATCTGAAACTTGTACTTATCATTATTTACTAATTTAGTTAGAGGAATTGAAACTTTCGATTTGGAAATTTCATTCTTTAAACTAAATAGATGAGACTGCTTATATACCTCTTTTGTAGTGATGTTCTTATTTTCAATCTGCCCTTTAGCTTGATAATCCTTCTTATGACTTTCGCTTGAACCTCCTTATCCTTCCTCACATTGATAGTAGAGGCTTCATTGGTTTTATCCCAACTCAATATGGCAATCTCCTTTTCTTTATTTTGATCTTTAGGGACTGTTTCTTTTCTTTGTGTATCTTTCTATGCATTCTGCCTTTTCATATTCAATGTGATAGGTACATTTCCATTTCTTAAATTTACTGCTTTTGCAATTAAAAATGACTGATCGCATTTTGATATCCTCTTTGGTATTCTTCTATTTGCACTGCCCATAGATCATCACTTGCAAGTGCAAGCTGTTGATCACTTGGTATAAAAGACTCCTAAGAAAACTAATCTTCCTCATTCAAAAAAGTAGGAAACTCATCTTCCTCAAAGAAATGATTTGCTTCAACAATTTCATCTTCATCTTCTTCCTGCCCTTTGGTGTAATTTTGTTGAAATGGAGTTCTTATTTGTCCCTGAGGATCCTGGTTTCACTGCTCTTTCTTCTTATTTCTGAACTGTTGTTGTTGTTGTCCTTGATAATTTGGATTCCTTACTGAAGGCTTTGCTTGTCGACTTGCTATAGAAATTCTGTCCATCATTCTTTCCATAGTCTTTATTAAAGTGTCAAGTTTTACATCTAAAGATGAAGAGGACTCTTCTTTAAAGACCACTTTCTTCTCAGGTTTCTTAGGTTTCATTTTATATTTCTTGATGAGCAGATTAGCTTCGACAGTTACTGCATTTCGCTTCATTTCTTCTAGAGTTGCAGGGTCCCTCTCCATAATTTGATATGCCATGCTTGGGTTGAAGGTACCAGGATAGTGGAGAAGTGATAAACCAGGTGGAGGTTTCATACCGTCAAGATTGGAATTATACACCATATTGAACCTTGTTGTGAATTCCTGGACTGTCTCATTTGGATTTCTTTTCATTGAATTGTACTCAGCCAAAATCTGTAGTGGATTTTTATTTTCTTTCCATCGTGCTAAGAAAAAATCTATTAACCATTGAGAGCTATTGATAGAATTAGCAGTCAAATTGCAAAACCATTTCTTGACATCTCCGAAAAACTCTGAGCTATGATTCTCATCTTAGCATCTTATTCATCAGTATCTTCAATATCGATAAAATCTACCAATTTATCAACATGCTGTGGGGTTGTGAATTCCGAACTTCTATCAAATAGAGGGAGTCTTTGTCCATAGTTTTGAGGTAGAGCAGCACGTTAAGGAAGTAAGATTAGAGGGGAAAACTGTGCCATGACTAGTGGAAGATGTAGTAGAGGCACTACAATGGGCTTTGTAGATAAAGATGATGACACTAATGGAGGTGGTGTAAAAAGAGATGAAGTAGCTGATATATTTAGAAGTGTAGTAGAGGATGAAGCAACAGTTAGGTTTTCAAGCTGATATTGGATGAAGTCTTTTTCAGTGGTGATTTGAAGTTGGTTAGCTAGACTCTAGAGTTTATCAAAGCTTAACCATAACTCATGATCAACTTTAGAAAAGAGGGATTTAGAAGAAAGGAGGTGAGAATCAAATTGAATAGGATCAAGTACCACTTCAAAAAGGCAAGACTCAGATTTTGATATGAAAAGAGATAGCTCAAACTGAATATCAAAAGAAAGATGCTCAACAGAGAACGAATATTTAGGCAAAGAAGTAGCCCTTTCTAATTTTCGAGTTGTACTTTCAGGAATAGGTGACTTGAGTTTCCTAAGTAGTTTTTCTGGGTCATCAAAAATAGAAGGTGGATTTGGGTCAGGATTTGACCTTGTATGTCTTTTAGGAGTCAAAATGTTTACACCTTAAACTTTATATAATTTCTTAAATCATCATTTATTTAGATACTGGAAGTTGTCACCTATAGAACCAGTCTTGAATGATCTAATAGGACAAATCATAGGAATGATATATCAGTCGTTTCCCCGACAACGACACTGAAATGTTACCCCCCACAATATCCCAGGCTGAGGAGGAGATCGAAAGAGGTAACCTCAAACCACTTGCAGTTCAACAGCTAGCCCCGCTGAACCATAGAGGGATCTCTCTAAGGATTTCATAGTCAATGACTGGAACAAATATGGATTTTACGTTAGATATAATATTTTTCTGATGAGTTTTTGGAAATTTAGAGTTTTTGGATTGTTGGATCAGGGATGAGAGAGAGCAGCTAGGTCAAGGCCTCAAAGGTTTGCAATGGAAGGTATAAGGAGGAGAAAGATAACAATGTCTTGTGATGGATCAGAGAGTTTGTTCAATGTAATGTAGCGTCTAATAGTATTAGAAGGTCATAATGAGCATGAGTGTCATGAATCCATTAATCTAGAAGAAGAAATACACAAAATGATTTTCCACATAAAAAAAGCTTTAAATATAAAGAATTCTGCCTATATAACTGTATGGAAAATCACTGAGGAAATTAAAACATGTTAATGAATATGGATTCATTCATAAGAAACTGACATAGAAAGAAAACAACATCACAAAATCACTGCACATGAATTCCTAAAAAATAGTTGTAACTGCTCCTTTGATTAACTGAGTGAAAGCATTAAATACAATTTCTCTCCTCTAAAGTCCAACACTTCTCTCTGAATGAGAAATATAGATATAGACTAGATAAACAGTTTCCCCACATTCAGGGGTTGAATCCCTATTTGGTGGAACAGTTTCCAAGAATATCTCAACCAACAAGTGAGAGTGAGAAGGTAAAAAACAAACTCTTCTCTTAGACTTTGATTTGAGTTTTGTTTCATTTATGAGGCCTAATTAATCATAAAAACAACCTATCATGCTAATTTATTTCTCATCATCAAGACTTAAAAATACTGAAATTACATCATCAAACAAAGATTTGGTGAAGAAAAGCTGAGAAACACTGTTATAGGCAAAAGCGTAGCACACTCAGGCATTTGTGTAGCGAACTCAAGCATTTTCACATCACCATCCTGTAGGAGGATTTTGGAGGACTGCCTGTGCTCAAAATTGAGAACTTGATAGCTCATAAGAAAGTTGTTGGTTTCCAGTTGTCATTTGACTACTCGACAAATTTATTTGGACAATCCAGTTAGGAGAAAAACTATTTTTCCCAAGCCTACTCCTATTTGCGCAACGCTTACTTCAAAATAGTGGTAGAAAGTGATTTTTTGACCTGTTTTTGAGCATTTTCTCCCAATATGTCCATTAATAAACTTGAAAAATAAGATAGATGATATGTAGGGATGATTATATATTCAGTCATATAACTTTTTTTGCATTTGGATGGCTATAGAGAAAGTGCAGTGCCAAGGTGCTGCTCAAATAAATGGCACTGAGTTTTTAAAACAGGCAAAAACCATAAAAATTTTCAAAATGACAAGAATTTCTCAAAATCTTCTCAAAATTTCGAAGTGAAGCTATAATATGATATGTTATGCCATGAAGGAGGCCTTAGCAAGTAGATCAAGCTTTTCCTTGTCCTTTTGGCTTGTTAGGGTTTCCTTGAGCTTCTTCTTCAAATGTTTGATTCTGATTTGGGATACCTTGTTTCTTGTGTAGTAATGCATTTCAATATGCCTTTGGAATTTATTATCCCTGCTTGCCTTCTTGAGGAGCTTCTCCATGTGTCCATTAACCTTATCAAGTCAATATACTTTGTCTTCATTGATTTCTCTAGTGATCAGGGCATTTGCAGTGATCTATTCTCTTGGTGGAGAAACTTGCCTTTGTAGCTCAAGGGATTCCTTGGAGGCTCTTTCTTGGTCTCCCTGATGTACTTTGGTCTCCCTGATGTACTTTACTTTCCTTTGCCTTTTGACACTATCAACTAAGCCACCGCTTTTCCCTTTACATCTTCTTTCTTCGAATAGGTTGCTTGTTGGTCTTGGATCATTTGGTTTATTTTCAATTACATATTCTCTTGTTGCAAGCATGATATTAAATAATTTTCCTCTGTCAACTTTCTTTCCAACCTTTTGATCTCAACCTCCTTATCTCTTATGATTTTATTTACAACTCTGTCCTTACAGCCTTTCTCCACATTTGACATATTTGTACCTGGATGAGTGAATTCCTCATGCTCTGTTGATGCTCTCTGTTCACCTGCTATAGGCTTGGCCCTTTAACAATATTTGGAGAAAACACAAGACATTCACCTCTGGAGTATGTCTTAACCACTTCTTCCCTATATTTCCTCTTGTTAGTTCTGCTTGAAGAAGTAACCTCTTGCTACACTGGTGAGTTTGGAGGTGTTGATTCATCACTAGACATAGTTGGAGAAGATGGAGGAAAAGCTAAATTTTAAAAGTCATCCCAGGACAAATTTACCTGTGCTAATTGATGAAAAAATAGAACTTTCACCAAACCATGATGAAATAGACTATTATTGTGATTCTCTCCCATCCTTTGTACATTTTCTGTCATTTTAATGAGACTTTTGTACAGATAGTGAGACAAATTGAGTTGCTTAACACCGGTAAAATGCATCAAAATATTCATGTGGTACCTATATAGCCTTGAATACCCGCCCTCACATGTGAAGTACTTCATGATAAATTTCATGAGAGGGGTATATCTTTCCAGCAAATGTTTGAGTGGAAAAACATGTTTTGGAGCTGCATTATATGGTGCTTTTAGGTACATCTTGTAATTTTGAATGTCAATGTCTTCTTTCTTGAAACAAATTTCTCCAGTGTTTGGAATCTATGTGGATGTGGATATAAGTTGCCTTGAAATAGTGAATTCAACTCCTACTATGGTTACTTTATCCTTTCTTAGTTTGATGACAAAAGCACTGGTCAGTTGATCATGAAACTTCAGTTACTCAATTCTCTAGCAAAATGTAAGACAACCTGCATCTTCAAATGATATTCTAATGAAGGGATATGAAAAGATCTCATGGGTTGAGGTGGGTTCATATCTGATAATCTATCCTACTCTATTCCTCCCTTGTTTAGAGGTTTCAGGTTCCATGACAACACCTATCTCTTAGGATAGAAACTAGGGTTTTGCTTGTAGAAAAAAAGGGGATTTTTTATAGCTGTGAGGAATTTTAGGGAAATGAAAGGGATAGGGAAATGGAAAAATTATAAGAAAATTTGTGGGGGATAGTGAGGGAATTTAGGGAGCTAGGGAAAGTGGAAATTTAGAATTTGGGTGAGTGGAAGGGTTTCAAACAAGAGAAACATAGTCCTGTGGTTTAAAAGTTGTGCTTTGTCTAGGAATTAGGTGAAAATGGTGAAATTTGAGGGTGGGTTTGATGGAGGGTATTTAGGAAGGTCTGGTAAGGATAGATGAAGGTGTATAAATAGTTTGATACAAGTTTTAACAACAATTCAACATGGAAATGATGAAATCTTTGAAGACTATTTTCAAAACCCTAGGAGAGGGAAATGAAGCCTAGCAATCACAATTAAGAGAACTAAGAATTTAATGAGCTTTATGAGAGATCACCAACCTATATTTGCAGTAACACACTATGAAAATGATGGAAGAAAACACCGCAAGACGCTTACAACCTTGAAATGAGAATGGAGCAGCTGCGAGACATTTGCGTAACACAACAGAGTTATTTGCGCAGCACAAGAGAAGAACTCAACTTAGGCATGCAAAAACCTATCCTTTCCTGAAAATTTCAACCTGACTAGATGGAGTGGAAAATAGATAGTGAGTGAAAGCCTTTTATAACTTGAGAAAATTGATTTTTCTTTACAAGTGGTAGTGGATCCACCATAACATTTGTAACTTGATTTTGACACTTTACAACTTCATAACCTTTATGAAAGTATTTAATTTAAGAAAATGAAATAAAATCATGATTTAAAACCTTGATTTCTAACTAAACTTCTAATTTTCCTATATAAAATGGATTTTAATAGTGAAATGACCAGTTTTCAGAAATTAACCTACTGACTAGTGGTGACCTAGTTGGGATTATTAGGTGAATTATGAACATAATGACTATGTGACTCTTATAATAATGATTTTAATTGACCAAGATGGTTTTCTTTGTCCATGCAATTGAAAGGAATAATAGAGACCGACCTTCCTAACGAGTGACCAATTTTTATTTATTGAAAAGCTCTTTGAAACTACAAAACTTTGACCTGAAACCCTAATAAAAAAACTATGTAAGAGCACATTTGATTGCCGGTGACTGACATGAATGATAGGCACAAACAACTTGCATGGTACTAGAATTCCCTCTCCCATATTTACACTCACTTTACATGTGGCTTGGATTTTATTGTAAAGATTCATTCTTCCTTCGTACTTTGTCAATTCTAAAAAAAGTAGCCTCTTTGGATCTTTCTTTCCTCGAAAAATAAAGATATTTTTCCATATTCTCAAACCTCTCTCCATTTATGAGATTGTAGTCATACTTAATGCTTTGCAAATCTAGTATGGTATTATCCTTGGTTTTCTTCTGCAAATATTGATACCATAGTGATCCCTGAATAAGGTTGTTTGCATTGATCCTCAAATATTGCGACATGCTTTGTAAAATATCTTCAAGAAGTTTGTAACAATTTACATCCAAAATTCCAAGGAGGCAACTCTTGATTATCATATTATTAAAAAGAAAACCTACACAAAGGGTATCTTCAACATTGAAAGCCATATGAAATTGAGAATGCATACACAGTGAAAATATATGCATTATAACTCCAACAAGGTTGTTTGTTCATCTCTAAATCATACAAGCTTGTGCTCTATTTTCCTATCCTACATTGTGCTTCATTCTAATTCATGCAATTTGGAAAAACAATGTAACTTCTCAATCTGTAAGCATTTCTTATTTATGCTCATAATAACACCTTGAATAAACACATATAGAGCAAGTGTATCTACAAAACTGAATAGAAGCATCATGCCCAAATATTAGGCTGCTTTGAAACCAATAATATCATGGATTTTATAAACAAGCTAACAACTTCATAAACTCATCTCGGTGCATATGGTGGGGGTTCATATTCTAGAATATCTCTGATAACCCATGAATCCTTCAACCATATATCAGTCTATTGAGACTGGATAGAGTTTGACAACTTAACTGGAGATACTAAACCTGTAAGTGCCACTGAGGGGATATTTATAGAATATTGTGCACTGATCCCAATTAAATTTCCAGCAACACTGACATCGTTTGGGAAAATCATGGAACATTATAGGGACTAAAACACTTATATAAGTAATAGGTATAATCAAATATTAAACAAGTTATTTGGATCAAATCACTTTTACCCATCCATGAAAATGGATTCAACAAGCCTTGGATACCCTATAGACTGATTTAAGTATAATATAATTGGTAGGGTGGGTAGAGTTATAGGTTCAAAGAAATATTTTGTAGCTTCTCATCATTTTCAAAGGAACATGTAGCATTTTTTTGATATTGTTGCAAACATTGGCATCAATATTATGCCACCCAACCCAAAGATACCTACAATTCTTAGACCAATTTTTTTTTCATGAAATTTAAAAACAAATGAGGAGAATGAAATGATCATGAGATGGAAATGAGAAATGGTATAGTAGTGATGGGTGAAATTACGTAGAGAAAAGAATAAAATCACAAGCATGTGAGATGTTGCATATAAATTTCTTTCATTGCTAACAAAGAAAAAAGAATTTTACCTCAGAATCTATTGAGTTACCAATACTTGGTTGAGTCCAAATATGCTAATGGTGTAAGGACCACCAAACTTGAAATGATCACAGACAAAAATATTTGAGACTATTGTTGAGAAGAAGGTTAGGACTGATGCTAATAAAGATATGTTGTTGTTGTCCTGAACAAAAAATGAAGCTAGATACATGCTTAAATGCTAATCAAACTGAAGCTAAGAAATTGCAAGATATTTTTAGAGATTGGATCCCTATTTCCCTTGACATGTTGTTGCAAGATGGCATTAAATCCATGAACAAAAAACCACTTTCAAGCACAATTCTTCCTATGTGCAGAAATTTTGTTGAATTTGAACATAGGAAGAAGTCATTGGATTACTAACTGTTAATGAATGTTGTTAGCCAGTGTGAGACAAATCACCATTAATGCCAATGGGTGTTAAGGTGAAAGAGTGCATTCCAATAAGTGCGAATGGATGTATTGAAGTCAAGTCACCTGTGGAATATGGAAATCAAGAGGTATTGGGTTACTCCACTGTTGTCAGCAAGGAAATCTGCCATCAAGGCATACAAACTCCAAGGAACTCAAAATATCTCTGATCATGGTCCCAAATAAGGTGCTGAAGTTGATGAGATAATAGTTGTTGGAAGGTGAGCCTTAAGGAATCCCACATCAACCAACTTGAGCATAAAACCAAAAATATTGAAGAGGCTATGAAACTAACGATAATTTACAAAATTTATTGTGGATCTTTTTTGCTAGGAGACCTAGTTTTCAAACAAGATCCATGTCTAGTTTCCCTGATTATTTGGTTTTCACAACTAGGCTTATTTTTATCTTTACTATTTTATCATTTATTCACTACACTATCATATCCTACTTGAAAAAGAACATTATCATTTGAGTATAATAATATTTCCAATAGATCCATGCATGTAACAAGGTGACAAACACAAGTCTCATGCTTGAATCTGAAAAATATGTTGTAGTATATATCAGAGCAAGATAAATTGACCGATTCAAAGGAGACGGTTCCAAGAGTTGGTGAAGAAGAGAGTGGTACTTTGGTGTAAGGTTTTCTTGGAACCATTTTTCAATGTAGTCATGATATACCTAATTCGTTTTCTCAACCAATCCATTATGAATGTCCTCCTCTATCATTCCATATAGAGTTTTTGTTGTTGAAGGGTTGATCTATTGAATGCATGATGGATTTGATGGTGGGCATGTGGAAAATTCTCCATTCTCAAGCTCATTGGTCTCCTCAATGGATTGGAGATATGATTAGGAAATGATTTTGGATCTAGTTGTGGCTCATCGAAATTGTGATCCTCTATTATTTCTCAGAGAACAATATGTTCTTGACTACTACAAAAAATTTCTCTTGTTTAGATGCATAGAGTTTCTTAGCCATTGCTAGCAGTTGAGATAATCTTTGGAGTAGCATTCTTCTTCAGGTTATTGATAATTATTGAATTCCACTTTGTTAGTTGTGAATCCCTATCCAACACATAAATTAGTGGATTGGGGGTTTCTTACAACACCCAAAATCAATGGAAATGTTAACTTTTGAAGAAAAATATTAGAATTAATTACAAAACTAAAGCACACCACACTTGTGTAAAAAGAGAAACAACACGACAAGGCTTTAGAGAAACCCACTAGAACCCTTTTCAATGGGCATATTTATGTCTTACCATTTCTCCTTCCCCAAGTCACTAGTGTTAACAAAAATAAAAAAATAACAAAGCTACCAAATGCTTCAATCAAAATTTAGCACCTCCCTGAAAATGGTGCCCAAAATGTTGGTCAAAATATATGTATTACAATTCCAACATCTAAGTATTGAATCTGGGATCGTATGACTTAGATATGCTTATAAAATATATGCAAGATTAAAGCGTAATCTGCTCTAATTTGACCTAATTTAACACAATAACATGGTCAAAAAGGAAATGAATGCAATCAAACACATGTGGAAACCAAATACCATTTGGCTAGTCCTTGATCCAGATCCTTTGACAAGGCCCTAAGATGTGATCTTTCACTACTTACAGGTAAGTGTTCATGCATTCAATAACAAATTGGATATGAATAAACATATGATTCTAGTTCAGGTAATTAGTTTCATGAAATCAAATGTTGAAATTTAAGGTTGAAAGTAAAGGCATGGAAAGAAACATTATGGAATCCGTTAGTAGATTAGAGGACAACACATGTCATAAATGTTTTAAGCTATAATATATCATGCAAATGGTTTGTATGTTCATGTATCTATAGATTTTTTATGGTAGATTCACCAACTTATGTGATATGCTAAAAATAAAGACAATAATCTACTCTACTCATTAACAGAAACCAAAATTGATCAATGAAAAAACTAAGCAATAAAGGAAGAAATGCAATCACACATAACACAATATTTTTCTGGGGAAAGAAAATTCTCTGAAACCCTGGCTATATATATTGGATTAACATAAATATTTGAGAAGAAAATACAATGTGTTCAACCCAAACAATTCTTGTACAAGTACAAACTATCTGACAGCTTCACAAACCAGCTCAAGCCAACACTTAGCCAATTCTACCGCCGCCAAGCCTCTACATCCTTGTGCAATTCCTGAGAGAATTAGCGCATATTGAATTCAAAAATTCCCCACTCATAACTGTGCAATCTATCATATGCCTTCTATTGATTGCATGCACCATTTGTACAACTTAGAAAACTATATAACTGATATTACACTGTCCTTGAACTCTAATCTCAACTAGGTCTTCCTCTAAACTGACATGTGTGAGTTATTTATGAGTGAATATTCAGTTAACTAGTGGAGTACTAAAGTTCCACTAAAGTTGATCCCCACTACTAGACCTCCTACTAGTTCCTCCAATTGTTTGAACTAGTTTAATTGACTATAACTCAGTTAGACTGAATTAATTAATTACAACTCAAAAGAACTCAACCTGGACCCCTAAAATTTAGGAATCACTCTACATGACTCTAGATAGACTTCCAACTCAAATTTACTGAGCCAACTAAGTCAAATTAACTTAGTTAACTATTACAAGTTGCTATGAGAATATAATTTTGATTTAATTCCTAATTTAATTCAAGGACCAATTAAATTAGGATTTCTTGTTGCTATTTTTAACACTCCCTCTCAACAAGAAAGGGAATTATCTCTACATCCTACTCCTCTATGGGAATGTACTCCAGTAACACGATTCTCCTCTACACACAATCTTGAAGATGATGATACCATATATCAATATGCTTGGACCGATCATGAAAAACTAGATTCTCATAGAGTTTGATACAACTCTGATTGTCACAGTAAATCATTGTTAGATCCATCTACTGACCAAACAAACTAACCATAATCTTCATCAACCAGATAGCCTCACAAGCTGCTTTACTAGCAACCATGTACGCTTCTTCTACTGAATTGAGTGCAACTAATCTCTATTTCTTGCTATACCAAGAAAGATCTGTTGACCCAATACTAAAGATCCCACCTGATGTGCTCTTCTTATCAGATGGACTCCCTGCCCAATTTGCATTATTGAATCCTTGAAGCTTCACTCCCTCTGTCCATATGAACCAAAGACCAAATGGAGTGGTGCCTCTAAGGTATCTCAACACATGTTTGGCTGCCTTCCAATACAATTTGGCCATCTTAACCATAGCTTGACTAATTTGATTAATTGCATAACACATTTTAGGTCGTGCATTCACCAAATACATGAGTGAATCCACAAGCTGTCTGTAAAAAATAGCCTCCACTACGTCACCTGAAGTAGCATCCTCCTTCCTCCAGTTACCAGCTAGAGGATTCTCCATGGGTTTACTTCTCTCCATGTGGAACTTCTTCAGTGTCTCATTGGCATACTTTCCCTGAGAGACAAACAGTTCCTCATCTCCTTGCCATACTTCCATCCACAGAAAGTAGTGCATGAGCCCCAAGTCCTTCATTTTGAGCTCTCTTATAACATCCTCTTTGAAATACTTGACCAACTTATCATTATATGTTAGAATCATATCATCGACATATAAAACAATAATTAACAAGTTAACTTCAACCACAATATGGTAAAGGTTTGCATCTGCTTCACTTTTGGTGAAGCCCAACCCAGTGAAATAACTATCGATCCCAATGTGCCAAGAACGAGGTGCTTTTTTTAGTCCATACAACACTCACTTGAGTCTGCACACATGTGACTCTTTGTTGAAGGTCTCAAATCCTTTAGGATGCTAAATATACACCTCTTCCTCAATCATGCCATTAAGGAATTTTGTCTTTACATCCATCTGATGTATCTTCCATCCCATCTGCACTGAAAATGCTAGAATGAATCTTATTGACGAGTACCTTGCTACAGGAGAAAAAGTCTCATCATAATCAATCCCCTCCAACTAAGAGAACCCTCTAGCCACAAACCTGGCCTTGTGTTTCTCCACACTACCATCTACTGCTTTTTTTACCTTGTAAAGCCATACAGAACTCACCACTGACTTGTCTGCCAGTCTTGGGACCACCTCCCAAACAATGTTCCTAATAATGGAGTCATACTAGTGAACCATGGCATAAAGCCAAATTGGTTGTTGTAATGTTTCCTCAAAAGAGGATGGCTCAATCTCTACACTCCCTCTCTTCAGAGCCATGTAGCTAGTGTACCTCTCTAGTGACCTTCTCTTCTTGTGCTGCGAGGTGGGTGATCCCACATTCTCTCTAGCCTCATGCAATAACTCATTAGCCTCTTTGTGCACTTTCTCCCATCTCTGTTAGACTTTGCATGAGTGGGTGTTTTGACTCCCTGCTCCTCTGCATGTGGCTACTCCAGATCATCTTAAGGTTCCTCCTTTGGAGCTAAAATATCCTCAAACGCATGTAGCTAAAGTTCCCTCTCAAGGGAACATCTCATGGCCTTATATTCATCGAACTTCACATTTTTGCAAACCATTTTCATCGTGTTGTACACCCTATGGTTGTGAGGTGTATCCATGTACCCCACAAATATGCCCAACACATCTATTGTCTCTAGCCTTTTTTGTGCATATTTGGTAAGATGGAAGTAGACTAATGAACCAAGATCCTGAAGTGTGCCACATCTGGTTTCTTCCCAAAAAAATCCTCTTTCAGTGTACTCATCCCAAGAATTCGATGAGGGCTTCTGTTATGAAAATAAACAACTGTGTTGCATGATTCAACCCAAAAGTGTAATGGTAGGCCCTGATCATGAAAAATCAGCCGTGCCGCTCCAAAAATACTTCTATTCTTCCTTTCAGCCACCCCATTTTGCTATGGGTTATGAGGTTCTATCAACTCCCATCAAATGCCTTCTGATGCACATAAAGTTTTGAACTCATTCGACACATACTCTTTGTCGTTATCACTTTTGAGAGATTTAAATTTCCTTCCAATATCTTTCTCGACAAGTGTTTCGAATTCATAAAACTTTGCAAACCTCTGATCTTTCTTCTACATGAATAAAATCCAACACTTACGAGAAAAATCATCTAAAAATATTACATAATACCCGTGCTTGGTTGTGGATGCTGTCGAGAATGGTCCACACACATATGAGTGAACTTGATTAACTTGCTTGTGCTTGACTGTCTTTGTCATGAAAGGAACCTTTGGTGTACTTCCCTAATGTACACCCTTTACATGTGTCACTATACTGTATTGTACCCTTGGGAAGCCTTGTAGAAATTTGCTGCAAGATCTTCAAAGCGCCATGATGAAGTGTCCCAATCTCTTTTGCCACACCTCACCAATGTCTCGGCTCTGCACCTTCTCTACTTTAGTTCTCAGAGAAACGTAGTCTTCTACCTCCAATTTTTAGAGGTTCTTCACTCGAACCCCTATCCGCTTCACCTATCCTATGTCTATGTGACTAAGGAACTCTTTTCCCTTACTAAATATCACATCACAACCTCTATTATCTAACATGGAAATATAAACAAAGTTCTTCTTCAAACCTGAAACACACATAACATCTCGCAAAGTGAGGGGAGAACCAAACTCCCTCTGAAATGTAACCATACTAATTTCGATTGCACTATACCTCCCATCATCACCCATCTCGATATGAATCTGGAGATCTTTCTCCTCCGAGTTACTGAAGAGATCTTTGTTACCATTCATATGAAATGAAGCTCCATTGTCCAGGTACCACATACTATCCATCATCAATGATACCATACAATTGATGAGGGTAAAATCCACTTCAAAATGTGAAGCAAGAGCTTCACCTGCCACTCCTCCTGAGGGATTCTTACTAGCCTTCTTGTGGGGACACTTTATAGCAAAGTGTCCTAGCTCATGACAGTGAAAACACTTTATTTTCGACATGTCCTTCTTCTTCCCTCCTTGACAAGATTATGATTTGGAATGGGATAACTTCCCCTTCCATTTATTTTCCTTACCTACTAAGGCACAATTCTCCTCATCATCATGCTTTGATGAGTATCTGTCTCTGATGTTTCGCCGAATCTCTTCCTGTACCAATTCAGACCACAATTTCTCCCTCTCTGGTAGCTTCTCCCTCCCATTAACTGATTCCTAGTAACTATGCCAGCTCTTGGGAAGTCCTAATAGTGCTAGGATCACTAGATCCTCTTTTTCAATAACAATCCCGACACTTCCAAGCTCATCCTGAAATTGGGTGAACTTGGTCAAGTACATCGGATTTGATTCACCCTTGTCCATCTTGATCTTTCTGAGTTTGTATTTTAGTGACAACTTCCTGTGGTCATTGCTATTTTGAAATAGGTTCATCAATGCCTTCCACATTGCAAATGGAATTTCCCTACTGTAGAGATTCGAGACAATATGATCTCGAACTCCTTCTAGGATAATGCTTCTCCCATTTGCTATACACTTTCTCCATTCAACAAAATCTTTAGCATATGATGATGGAGGCTTTAGAATATCATGATTTATGAATCCCTTTAGCTCGTTGTCTTCCAACACTGCCTCCATCCTATCCTTCCAAGCTATGTAATTTGAGCTACCCTCCAAGGCATACTCAAGTCTCAAACCATAGAATGACATCCTGTTGACTCTGAAGTATGAACCTGCAAATTTCAATTTCACCTGCAAAACAAACTCATATTCTCCTCTTCTATAATGTCTTCAGCTCTGATACCATGTAGAATTTTACTTTAAATTCAACAACTTATGTGATACACTAAAACAAAAGACAAGAATCTACTCTAGTCATCAGCGAAAACCAAAATTGATTGATGAAAACACTAAGCAGAAAAGGAATAGTTTCAATCACACATAACACAAAATTTTTATGGGGTTGTTAAATGCTCCAAAACCTTGACTAACTATATTGCATTAACCAGAAGATATGAGAATAAAATAGAATGCTTGTTCAACTCAAACAATTCCTGCACAAGTACAAACTATCTCACCGCTTCAAAAACCAGCTCAAGCCAACACTTAGCCAATTATCCTACTTGCCAAGCCCTTACTTCCTTGCACAATTCTTGAGATAATTATCCCATATTTAATTGAGAAATTCCCCACTCATAACTACACAATCCATCATAGGCCTTCTACTGATTTAATGCATCATCTGTACAACTCAGAAAATTATACAATTGATAGTACATTGTCCCTTAACTCTAATATCAACTGGTTCTTACTATGAATTGACATGCATGAGTTATTTATGAGTGAATCTTCAGTTAACTGGTGGAGGAGTGAAGTTGATCCCCACTACTAGACCTCCAACTTGTTCCTCCAACTATTTGAACTAGTTTAACTGACTATAACTTAGTTAGAATGAGTTAATTGATTACAACTCAAAAGAACTTAAACTGGACCCCTAAAATTTAAGAATCACTCTACATGACTCTATATAAACTTCCAACTCGAATTTACTGAGCCAACTAAGTCAAATTAACTTACTTAACTATTACAAGTTGCTATGAGAATAGAATTTCGATTTAATTTCTAATTTAATTCAAGGACAAATTGAATTAGGGTTTCTTGTTGCTATTTTTAAAAGTAACTTTGCAAGAATGAATCCTTATTATCATGATGATCCTTCAATGACCCTTTCCTATAGTGGATCTCTTATGCTACAAATCAAAACAATATAAAACTGTGAGATTTAATAAAACCAGAAGGAAAAACATAATCGAAAACAAGAGCAAGGACATAAAGAAAATAATCTAGAAAACTAAACTAAACTAGCAAAGCAAAAGGGGCAAGACATCACCCAACATTGAGGAATCCTTACCAACCTAAGTGATACTAAAAAATAGTTAGATCAGATCACAATGATTAACGAAAGATGAATGACAAATAACTTTCATTGATGAATAAATGTACACAATTACAAAGAGGAACAAGCCTTAGCTTGTTGCCATAATCCACCTTTTATCAACTATCTATCTCAATTCTATTACAAAGTGAATGATGAGAAGATTGAGATTTGTTCTAAATATCATTATTTTTGCAAAGAGGAGTGTTGGGTGGATCAAAGACAATCCCCCAATCTTTGATTTTTACCTAACTATGAGACACATCCAAGATACAACTAGTGATTTTCAAGACTAGATTGGGTAATTTTGATCCCCAAAATATAAAATTTACATAAAAAGATGATTCCCATACTATTGAAATAGTTGAAATTCATTCCCCATACTGTTAAGATGACCGATTTTACATTTTCCTCAGTGCTATGCATGATTTAGAAATTTAAGAAAATTGTACATTTTCAACACATTGTGCTAAAGGAACCATGTATATCTTCCAAACCATGAAAAATATCGAGAAATTATTTGATTCTTATCTAATTTTCCATACTTGGGACAAAACCCATGTCTTGAAATCTTCATATTATCCTCCATCCCCTTGAGAATCACGCCGAAAGTTGGCAATTTAGAAATTTGATCTGTAACAGTATTTCAGCGATGGTAGCTCATACATGCGAATTGGTTGTGATCTGAACATTCTAAAATAGCTTTTGAACTCTTGGCTACAAAACTCATGCACCATTATTTTTTTCTAGAAGGCCACAAATATGCCAACAATGATTGGGTACAGAAATTGTACTACTGATACTGCAACTGGACTAGGAAATTAATCATTAGTAAAAAAATTAAAATTCAATTAATCTATTAAAGCCTAGGAATTATTGTAGATAGATAATTTTTTTTTCCTCATTATGTATGTCAATTGGTTCACGGTTTAAGAAGTGGAAAATACACAATAAAAAGACAATAGGCGATTACATGTTTATGCATTGAGGAGTAGAATGGTTAAATGTATGGTTGAAAATCATGACAAAACTTTAGGCCTACATATATGGAAAAGGGAAATATTAATGCCTCACATATAAGTTCTTAATGACAAAAAGTTACTTTTAAGTGAAAATATTCCACAAAGTAGATTCTTCTAATGTACAACAAAAAATTCTCAGATTAAAAAGAAATTCATGAGTGAGTTGGTGTTTAAAAGTTAGTGATCATTAATAAGTCAAAGGAATATATCATCCTCCCATGGTTAAGTTAGAGTTTCTATATATTTTTGAGTCATTTGTCAATGAAAAGTCTTCTAAGGTACCACACAAACTCTAGGATGAAAAGGATATTCATGAGTTGGTTCAAAAAATTTAGTTGTCATTAAAGAGAAGTCAAAAGAATAATATCAACTTCCCATGGTTAAGTTATAGTTTCTATATATATTTAAGTAATTTGTTAAGTTAATTCATGATTATATTGATCTTGTAATGGTGGCTGTAATCCAAAAACCTCCTGTGATGGTTACGGGTGAACTAATGAAATCCCCTAATTATGTAAAGGTTATGGGAAAACCAAATAAAACATTGAATATGATGAATTGATTGAGGGAAGTCCACATAAAACCCATGAGGATGGTTAAGGATAAGCGAAGTAAACCTTTGCTATAGAGTTGATGTACTTCAAAAGATTGATTTAGGATCCAAGCTTATAAAGGATTAATGCAACATGTGTATGATACAAGATGTTGACAATGATTGAAGATATAGATGTAGATGGAGAAGATTTAAGATGATGTAGAATGAATAAGTATGATGAGGAAGACAACTCAAGCATCCAAATTGAATCACAAGTATTTATTAATGGGGATTATGAATAAAATGTGATATTTAATAACTAACATTATAATATGTTCTGATATAAATTATGCACAAGTTTCTATATAGATAAATAATAATAAAGACAAATAGAGAAATTAGGCATAAATATCTCATGGGATTAGTTGATAGATATTGGGAGATAATAACAGAGATGGTTGAACCAGTCTCTAATTTAGTAATCTTGTTATGGTATTAACACCATATAAAAGAATTTCATGTATTAATGAGAAATGTATTAGAGACACAATCAATATAATATAATGTTCAAGGCATATTTATGTTCCCATGGGTGTCCATTGCGTTAATATTTATTTGTTGCACTATCTAATGGGGCCATTCATATATAGAAGTTGGAATTTAGCGACAAACTATTTGGGGATGGTGTAAAACCTCACAATTTTCTAATAGAGTAAAGAGTTATAGAGAAATTCACTTGCTAGCTAAAGATATTTGTTATTGAAAATTTGCATTATGAGAGTTAATGTTCAAATTGGCTTAGAAGTTTTCTCCCAACATTGAGCCTAATTTTCTTAAAGAATGCGTGAGGATGCTACGTTTCCTCAATTGGTATCTTTCTAAAACTTCCACCCGTTATAGTGTATCGTGCAATTTTCAAAGTTTTCGTCCTCTTTCGACAATTTGACCAATTTGGTAAACAATTTTTTTTATAGCGATTGAGAGTAAAAGCGTGTAGTCTAATTTTCGAAAATTTGACCCATTTGGTAAACAATTTTTTATAGCGATGGAGAGTAAAAGCGTGTAGTCTGATTTTCGAAAATTTGACCAATTTGGTAAACAATTTTTTATAGCGATGGAGAGTAAAAGCGTGTAGTCTAATTTTCGAAAATTTTGTCCTCTTTGGAATATTTGACCAATTTGGTAAACATATTTTTCTGACGTATAGCGATGGAGAGTAAAAGCGTGCACTCTAATTTTCAAAAGTTTTGGTCCGCTGCTGAATATTTGACCAATTTTGTAAACATTTTTTCTGATCTATACCGATGGAGGCTAAAAGTGTGTAGCTGAAGGTAGTAAAAGCGTGTAAATGTTTCCAAGTTTTGGTCCTCATTGGATGGAACATCTGACCAATTTTGTAAACAAATTTTCTGACCATTTTGTTCACGGGGATTTGTGAGATTGATAGGTTTAAGTTGGTCCTCTTTATATAATCAGTGTGCAGTATCTGCCGCCAATTTACAATCCCTAACTATCGCGATACGCAGCCGTTCGGCCTAACACCGTTTCTGTTAGCTAGCAGCCACCAGAAATCGGGTCACTCACACGAGGAGAAAGTTATATTGGGGGCTATCCACATTTTATAACTTCGTATTTATCGAAGAAAACTTCTTAATTCAAAGATATTTATTTAATTTATTTTTTATTTTATTGAAAATATTAATTTGAATTATTTCTTGTTCATGTGGGGCTCTTTATATCGGTGAGACTGGCGATCAATAAATCAAAGGATTTGTGAGCATGCTGCCGATATCAAGCATGGCAGGTCTCGTTCCTCTGCTCCTTTGGTGGAACATGCAGAAAATACCAATCATCACATCTTCATAGAAGAGGCTAGGGTCACTGCTACAATTAACCATTTTCATCCTCGTAAATTTAGAGAGGCTTTAGAAATTGAAAAAAAGCCTAACAATTTGAATAGAGACGATGGCTAGAGTATGGGTAAGTATTAGATTTTTGCTAGGTTTTTTTTTTTTTTTTTTTAAATTCTTATTAACAATAATTATTTAATAATATTATTTTTATTTTTTACTATTTCTTTAGTTATAGTGTTCTAATTTATCTGGAAGAATAAAAAAAATTTGTTTAATAACATTTGTTCAATATGTTTTACTTATTTATTAGAATACTATTTGTTTTTATTGCATTATATATAATAGTATATTTTAAGTTTTATAACTTTTATAATTGTATTAGATGTAATAGTATATTTTTAGTTTTATAACTTCTATAAAATTGAATTGAATTTTTTTGTTCACTGGGGGAATTGGCAATGGCAGTGGTATCTAACTTGCATTAGGAGGAACCGCTCAACGCACAAGAATGGCCCTCGGTTAAGACGAGACTGGAACTCGTGACGCATTAGTGGCAAGATCTAACCTCTCCCAGGCCATATTAATAAAATTTAATTTAGTAATATTATTAATAACTTAAATTTCAGATTTGGATCTCCTTATTTTCCGAAAGTTATTATTATTATTATTATTATATTATTATTTTATTATTATTATTATTTCTTAGTATTGAAAGAAAAGAGTTTGTTGAATACTAATTTTATTAATATGATCTATAATAGTATTGACCTTAAATGATTTTAATTTTTTATATTAATAAATTTTAATTTAATATAAAAAATATTAATTATATTTAAATTTTCTTTTTGTTTGTTTTTTCTTTTTTTTTTGTCTATTTTATCAAATTTTTAATTTTTAATTTGAGTTTTTTAGTCAAACTAGCTGTTATTTTCTAACGGCTAGTTCGCTGCTCTCTTCATCTATATATTTCATGACCTAGATCTCATTCCTCATCCTCTCCTGAAGATGAACCACACTTGTTGGTTCGAAATGCGAGATTATCTCCAATGTGATTTTTACTGAAAGATGTTGTTATAATTACTATGGATCACAGAAGTCTAAATTCAAAAATCAAATTAATATTATTTTTAAGGAATTTTTATGAAGATTTTTTTTATTGATTTAAAAAAAAAATAAAAGAGGTTTGGTTTCATTATTGAAAGGAAGAATAAGGACTATTCAATGTTTAAACAAAAAATTGTTTATGAGTGAAAATAGGCTTTTGGACATATTTATATATTTCTTCTTTTTTTAACAGAGAAGGACATATTTATGTCTTTCTTCTTTTTTTAAGAGAGAATTAATAAAGATTGCATTTGCAAGGATATTAAAGAGATTAAAATTATTTGACATCACAAAATATTTTTTTATGGCTTTTACAAGTAATTTGATGTAGACATAGGACCAATTTTTGGTGGAAACAACTATGAGTTTAGGTCTATAAGAACAAAGAGCTTCATGCAGTTACAGAAATGTTGGGAAGCTTTCGAAAAACCAGAAAAATAAAATTGAAGAAATGAGGAAAACACAGAATAGGGCTAAATTCTTGATCCTAAGTTCAGTAGATGACTCAATTCTTTGCAATATAGTGGGAGCATCCAATGCAAATCCAACGTAGGATATCCTGGCATTAGCATATCAGGGTAATGTCAAAGTGAAGACTCTGAAGCTTCAAACCCTTAAGAGAGAGTTCAAAACGTTGAAGAT